>DWDX01003374.1:0-13238 GCA_018245675.1 Agara michaeli | reverse complement strand
CCAACCCGGGATTTGAACCGAGGACCTCCCGATCGGCAGTCGCGCTAGCAACCGCCCGACCAACGAGGCAGTCAAATGATGATGATTTAATTTATTAATAACACCGTACAGCGTTCTGTTGATGCAATTTTCCGCGCC
Organism: Agara michaeli; assembly: GCA_018245675.1. Classification (NCBI taxonomy): domain Eukaryota; kingdom Metazoa; phylum Arthropoda; class Insecta; order Lepidoptera; family Hesperiidae; genus Agara; species Agara michaeli. The sequence continues at coordinate 13,100 of DWDX01003374.1, read as the reverse complement.
CGGCCACATCGTACGATATGCGGTGCGTCATAATTATATCGCTTCGATACGAGGGCACCGTCGGTTTCTTGCCGCGACTTGCCTTCTACTCTATAAAATGAGCATACAATTGTTATCGACATATGCGAAATTTCAACTTGCAGCTATTTCTACTAGATCTTCGGAATAAATTAATTTTCTTAACCTTTCCCCCTCAGTTGAACCCCTGTCATATGTAAATGTATTTAAGCAATAAAGTGAATGATTTATTTAAAAAAAATAATTGCTAGAGAATAACTTTGAACCCGCCCTGAATTCTTGCAATTAGGAATTGATTAATTAAAAAAAAAATTACGTTCAAATTTTCCGGTTCGAGGTGACCGCGCTCGTATGCACCACATATGTATAGCAAAATGTATTAATTTTTTTTTTTTGCGTTTCATTTTACTAGTTAATAGTTTAAAATGTTAATCGACACTACCATACTATTGTATGTAAATCGATTTGATTACGATTATATTATGGATTGGCAACAATGTCTTGTGATATTAATTCCGAATGTAATCTACGTATATATGAATGAATGAACGAACGAATGAATGATCTTATATCTTGAACCGAGTAGCAAACGAATTGGCAGCAGATAAGCGGACTAATATGACTGTCGGTTGGACAGTTGGTGTGGGATTGTAAGTAACATTAGTCCGATGAATGTGTGATGGTATTGTATTGCTTGTACCTATCGACTATTTGTATGTGTTGATATGTTTGTTCATGAATTTCATGAATGAATAATATAAGTAGTTGATGTTCTTAGTATGTAACATACAAATATTAGGTTAGGTACCTACTGTCTTAATTTACTTAACAAGGTCAGAGTTTTTAGTTATGTATCGAAGTACAAATCGGCAATGTTTTAATTAACTCAAAGTCAAGGATTTTAAAATTAAAAAAAAAAAACATGTAATTATCTGTTTTATTTATTTGATTTTAAGTAATCGTCTCAATGCTTCTGTAAGTTAAGTCCACATCACAGAGACCTATACATTTTTTAGGGTTCTATTTTTTTGTATAGCCTTCGCAGCGATATAGAAGTGTAGGACGGCCGTGATCAATCAACAAGAAGAGATCGAAAATCGATTGACCAAAAAATCCAGACGAATTGAGAACCTCCTTTTAAAGCGAATTAACTTAATCTGTTTTAATTAAGGATGAAAAACGAGTAAAAGATTTTCTGATAGAAATAGATCTATATTGTCTCTTTTTATGATGAGACTTAAATACAAATGGCAATAGACTCACCACCTATTCCATTGTGGGACTTAAACGTAACCGGTGAAATGTGGGGGTGTACTACACTCCTCTACCTACCCCTTAGGGGATTACAAGCGTGATGTTACGTATGTTACGTTGACTAATTAATGATGTGTAAGATTGATGATTGATGAGTGCGCACGCCCAATCGCGTCGGTGCTACCGAACGTACTAAACTAAATTACTTAGATGAATTAAAAGCTAAGATCATGCGGCTCCTGTAAATAGTCGACGAAACAGCATATACGAATTGCACCGAACATAGACAGATACTTGAAACGACCAATAGGTAAAATTTTCTTTAATGTTAGATATTAGAAAACATTCTATTTTTTAAATATTAAAAAACATCGTTTCAAAGGTTTTATCCTGGAACAATGCTATGTACAAAACAAACAAAAGTAAAACAATTGACATATATGTAAGGCTAACAAAGCACGCAGAATACAATGAACTCATATAAATTCATTACAGCTCGCGTTTTGTTCTGAATTCATTGAAAAAATATGAATGTGTATTTTTGAGTTGGAAGCGGCGAGGAATTACGGAACATTCATCAGCGGCGACCTTCGGCCCGCCCGCGCCCGTCGGCCGACGCCGTCCGTCCTCCTTCTGCCGCTCCATATATCATACAATTTATAACGTTACTATAACTTTTGTAATGATACTTTAATTTACACAGTTTAGCTTACTTTAAAAAGAATTGTTTCTTTCGTGGCATTCATCATGAAATACGAACGTGCTATAGGAAAGCGAATTAAAACCGATTAGAATTGCTCGACGGTTGTAACAATAAAATATTCACGAACGCTGCCGTAGCGCTGCGCCGCCGCAGACCCCTGTCTTGCACGCTGACGTATTGCTGATCAACCTAATATATAACGTGCCCACTTTATAAATATTAAATCCGTGATCACTCATCCAAACTTATCTTTATCAGTACGAACCAGATATAGTCTGGAGTTAAAGATTCGTACTCATGTATATTTAATTATCATTTAGGACCATGTAAAATTCTGAGCTTACCGACTCTGCACCCTTTCGATTTGTGTTAATAAACACAGTATATGAAAACACCTCCAATAATAAATAAATTTCGTACGCAACAGCAGTAGAAATTTTGCTACCTGAATCGGCAAATGTTGTTCTGCCATATAAATTATAGCAGACCGGACCACACGTTGCCATGGTTCAATTAAAATAATGGTATGATAACTTAATCTTATATATGTAAAATTCCCGTAACACCATGTCTGGTTAGATGTTCGGTGTCGACTCCTCCGTGTTATACCAGCGGCGGTGCGGCGGTGCGGTGGCGTTCATTTTTTAATTCTTCAACGTTTTAAATTCGTAAAACCTTTTAAACGGAATGTCCGATTTGAACAATTTTAAAATCAAATTACAGGTATTGAAAGAGTCTTGTTTAGGAAATGATTTATTTGAATAACGATCAATGCAAAGGTGCAGATAATTTGGTCTGATTTTGGTCGAAATTTCTATCAACTTTTAAAATGTCAAAAAGTAGTTATAATGATATAACTACAATAGTTAGACATATGCTATCGCAACATTTTTTGTAGATATTGGTATGTTCTTTAATATTGTAGAACATTTTGTTGTTCTATCATCAATAGTTTTCGCAGCGCATACGATGAAAGACATTTCATGGCAATGTTTTTTTTCAACTTGGGATACATTTTAGTACATCCTTTTAGTAAGGATTCTTATTTTTTTTCTATAATTAATATAGCCTATGTCGATCAGTGATAATGTAGCATTCAAATGGTGAGAGAGTTTTTAAAATGTTCAAATTATACGAGTCTTAGCGTCTGAGTTTTTTTATGTAATTTAGCCCAACAAACAGGCAGCCAGGCCACCCGATCGTAAGTGGGCACCGTCGCCTGGACACTTGCAACTTCCGAGGAGTCACCGGTGCGTTGCCGGCTTTGGAGTAGAGCTCTTTTTGCGCCTTTCTTGAAGAGCCCCATATCTGAACCTCAGAAGTTTCATTTGATTTTTGAAAACTCACTTTCATTAATTTTCCATGTTACCATTAATAAATCCACATAACATTAGATATTTTTCTTAAATAAATTTTTAATATCAAATTTCAGTTCAATAAAATTTATTGTATACTTAAAACGAAATCTACCTTCGCCTGCAAAGCGATATTGAACTTCGAAATAAGTTTATTGTTTGCCGGACGCGGCCCGCTCCGCGGCTTCATAAATACATTTAAACTTGCGATCTTGTTACACTAATGTTGTCAACGGCCTCAACTCCTACGGCCTACTAATATGTATATATGTATATATGTATATATGTATATATGTATATATGTATATATGTATATATGTATATATGTATATATGTATATACTTATATTGGCGGTGCGCCACGTGTTTGATGATATGATAAGTAGTTACTGCGTCTCTACCGGTCCAGTTGCCCGCCCGCTGAAGCGCCCCGACACAAGCGTTGCTCGGGAACATCATGTCATATTATTCCAAGTGCAATTTTCAATAATCTATAGTAAATGGATGATTCAAGAAGATCCAATTGTAGTAAAATTTATTTCAATTCAAAACTCGAAAGCCGCCGCGCAAACCCCAATCGTCCATGGAGTACGTACGTAGTAATATGATACCTACATGCCGGTCCGACCGGCCGCGGCCGCCTGGAACACTTCGATACGAAGTTGAATCGCTACGCCACTTTATATTCAGTGAGTTTGAGCATCGCGCGTCGACGGATTCTAAAGGATTTACTTGGCGGTATACTTTGTAGTTTGGTACGAGTGAGTGGTTGCGAGCGGACGAGTCGGTCCGGAGGAAAATAACGGAGACTCCACTGTGAGCGATCCCTCGGGCTGTTGACTGCAAGCGCGCGGGGGGCGGGGAGGGGGGCCGCGCACGATTCAACATTTACGTTGCTTTTTAAGCTTAAAGCCGACAGATATTTGCTTTAAACGGTTTCATTTTAGCGTGCAGCGAGTGTCAAACAATAATAGTTAAACAACAGCCACGAGCGTATGTTTGAACAATTCTATACATACACTTTTACATACCTAGATAACAAGAATGTGAATACGACGTAATGATGTTTGTCCCATGTCTGGTGAAATCGGTCAGTATGACCCCTACAGTCAATTCAAGATATTTCGCGGCGGCACTACCTCCAGCTAACGTTAGGTAGTCATAATGAACCGTGGTGCAGATTAAACGTTACATCCTACATTTGTTTAACTCCTCCAAGCTACGAGACTAGCCGAATACAATAGAATACAATATAAAATATAATGGAGTAGTACCAATTCCACGTGGTAAGGGAGAGGGGCGGGGGGAAACAGCGTCCCAAATAGCGCCGCAAATATTCAGCGGCTAGTCTCCACCCACACCACCTGTTGAAACGCAATAATATTATACATCCAGTGATAGATTGCTCTCCCCCTCATTTTCCCGTTCCTCTCCGGTGGAGTGACGTCCCAATAACGTCCAGTTCCACAATATGACGTAATAGTCCTAGTGCACTTAACGGTATTATACTGCGAATGATACATCGCTTTCTTCCTCTCGGGCGCAACCGCTCCCCCCCCCCCCTCTTTGAAATGTTCATGTTGCGATATCTTATTTGATGTGTCGGCCTTGACACAACTTCCACTTAAATGTTTTCGACGATACTAAATACCCTTATCACTTAGTGTCAAGCGCGCACTGCGGTATCACACGTCCAGAGTCCGGTGCTTCACGACTTTCCTCGCTATACTCGTATACAGTACGGTACGGAGCGCAGGACTGTAAATAAACTTCTCTTTCTCTCAACTTTACTAAGTTATTCAATACTTACGATGTATTACTTTCGGTAGCTTCCGTCGGTTGAGCCCTTCTCTCTCGGCTTCAAAATATTACAATTTATTATTTCTACGGACGATTCGTACTCTCTGTGGCGGAATCATTATCGAGTTAATTTCATTCGGAACTCTTGTTCCAATATTTTTTTATATCATTAGTCGTAACGTCGTCCGAGGCATATGAAGACTTCCGAGTTGCACTCGAGCAGCACGATACACTATGTTCCGGCGCATCTCGGGCAGCCCCCGGACCGCACGAAGCCGGTGACTGTAAAAAGGTATAACGTTTAATATACTTTAAGATGAATAAATTATTTGAAATTGAATGGCAATGTTCGGATTTAATGCCTATTGACATTCTCTCACGGCCACCCTGACGAGGATTGATCTGGCTTTTGGAACGCTACGTACATCACTACATAGTATAAAACAAAGCTTTCTCTGTCCCTATGTCCCTACGTATGCTGAAATCTTTAAAACTACGCAACAGATTTTGATGCGGTTTTTTTTAATAGATAGAGTGATTTGTAACATTTGTATAATAATATATGCGCGGGACTAAGTCGCGGGCAAAAGCTAGTGAGGTATAATGGAGGTTTGAAGATAATGTACAATATAAGAATGAGTAACTTTTTAATAATAGAATGTGACGGAAGGGGTCGATTTAAGATTTGGGACTCTACTTTGAGATATCCAAGCTGCCGCCCCTCCCGCGCCCCGCTCTCCCCTCACAAGGTCCGCGCGACGCTCGCCCGTTCCGTTTACAACTCAAACGGCGAGTAACGAAACATATAGTCCATTCATTAAAATAATTGCACTCGACCGCCTGTCATTAAACATTACATCCGACCTTTCGGCCCTTCGGACTTCATTAGACGCCAGCCGACAACGCTGACGGCACGCGACGTAGTATAGATATCATGAAATAGTTTCCTGATTAATTTCTTATTATTCTTATAGACACGATTTCATATTTTATTTTAGAATAAGATATAATTTCATATTAAGACACATAAAATCTAAAATATCGCAATCGTTAGTGTTATAGGTTTTCCGCCAAATTCGATCCCGGCACCGTGCGCGGCGGGCGGCGCCCAGTTAGTCGTAAATCGGAACCAATCAAGCCCGCCATTTCCATAATGTCGTTTATTATTCGTCTCATCGATGGACAAAGACATTGAAAATAAATTCATTGAAACTTATCATTCATTTGAAATGTCATTTAAAACGAATGATGTTTCGGCCCATTGCAAAAAAAGTGTGCCTAGAGTATATTGGAAGCACTAGGTTCTGTCCGTGGCCTGGCCAGGGGGGTCTCGTTCGGTGTGGATGACGACCGCGAGCCGCCGGGTGGTCGAGAGGCCGGGCACCACGCCGCCTGTTTATTTGCGCGACAACTTCAATCCGGCACAAATTAATTAGCACGAAATTTCGTCCTTGTCAAATACTATTGATACGATTTATTAACAGTTCTTTATTAACAATTCATTAAAAAACTGCTTCGTAATTATACCAATATTATAAAGAGGAAAGATTTGTATGGGTGTAAGTATGTAACGAATACGCTCAAAAACTACTAGACCGATTTCCAAATGATCTGATCAATATAGGCTATACTAGCTTTTGCCCGCGACTTCGTCCGCGTGGATTAGTGTCTTAATAAAAGTATCCTAGGAAATTAAAATTCTGCCAAAAGTCACTATTCCACGCGGACGAAGTCGCGGACAAAAGCTAGTTTATTATAATGCACCAGGCAAAGCGCTCTCAAAACTCGGCGGAAGTTTGTATTTCAAGGCGCTATGGCCGCGAGAGCAAAAAGAGAGCATAAGCATCTCTATACCGCCAGCAGCGCGGACCTCACAAGTAGCGGCAGCTGCCGCGGCTCCAGCAACAGGTGAACCCCTGAATTTAATAGCAATTTTAGGAATCAGTAAATGCTTTAATAAAACACCAGTACCACAATTCAATCGGTAAGTACATCTCTTTCAACACGTTAAAATAAACGCCGCAGCCTCACAAGCTGCCAGTAGGTTTTGAACACAAACATAATTCGTCGTCTTCGGTTATTGTCTCTGTTCCTCCCCGGACGACCCGAGATTATTGCTGACCTCGGCTTCGAGTGTACTCTATTGTGAATTATATCATGTTATTAACTTCAAAAAAAGGAGGAGGTTCTCAATTCGTCTGTATTTTTTTTGGTTTGTTACCTCATAACTTTGTACTGCGTGGAGTGATTTCGAATTTTTTTTTAATCGAAAGGTGGTGCTTCTTGTTTGGTCCCATTTTATTTTGGTCAAGATCGGACCATGGCATCTATGAGAAAACCATAAAAGTGTTCAATTTCCATTACGTATGTGCGCGGCAAATGGACTGTTCTTACTGGAAATGGAATTGGAATTGAAATGGATTCTTTATTTGTAATTAAACATATGTAGTTTGTACTAGTAACTGTTGCTCGTTGTCGGTAATCACAGGGAATTGTAACATACCGCTAGTAGTTCGTTTCACACTGTATCCCACAAGTATGTCGACACTTAGATAATTCGGTTCTGAGAGGAATGTATTCTTATCTTAAGTTCGCGACCGATCGCACTCTGACGAACCACATAGTTGCCGCTGATTGGACGTTCAAGTTCAATAATACTGTAATGACACTTTTAGTTTGATATTCGTGTTTGTTGTCAATAACAATAACTATTGAGTCTGATTTTTTATTATGTTATTGTCCAGTGGCCGCTATCCCTATTGTTGGGTGGCGTAGATGCATCTATAACAACACACACGTATATAAAGTGTTGAAGGCATGCTTCTTTTGTACCTACATAGGTACCTAGTAAAAAAATTAATTTTAACTACTCAACTGTTTGAGTGAAAACACTTTCATATGATTTTTGAATGTATTTATTTTTGCTCATATTGTATGTACTATGGTGTTTTGCTCATTCGATTGTATCCGTAACACTTAATGGATTTAATTAAATAATCCAACTATTAAATTTATAATTTCAGATTTTTGAGGAATAAAGATTTGAATTTAAAAGGCATAATTGTAAAATTACCTTTTGTTCAATTATGGTGAAGGTGTATGTACACGTCAAGTTCAAACAAACTTTTATAATATAGCGTTTGGTGAACAAACACGCGCTGTTCGCTTGATTCAGGGAACGCTTGGTTCCTATAAAGACTACTAAGTGAGAACATCTCATTTCATAGTGAAAGTGCATATTACAACCTCCTGATCTACACGTAACAGTTCAAATTTCAGCAGTTGTTAGGCAGCAGAGGACGATGTATTCCCTTAAAGGAAACGATATTGAATCTTAAAATATGTGGTATATTAGTAAATGCTTTTTTATGTAATTGGCCACTTTGAATTAATTAGTATAACCTCGTTAGATGAATGAGCAGATCGTGTTAAATTAATTCAATATAATATAAAAACATGTCACACCCACATAGGTCTGGAAGTGGATCCAATATGATGCAATATCGTCATTAAATGTACCGTTAATGCATTCTGAACGTGTACACCTATTACAGGGCTAATAACCGGCATAATTACAAATGCGCATACAAATTACAATTAAAGTCATAACAATATACCTATACATAATTATCGCGTAGTATAATAGTAGGTACACCTGTAATACCACAAGTGTACTCGTTGTAGTACCTACTAGTAACGAGAGTTCAACGTTCGCGGCCAAGTTCAAAGCCTCGCCGGTAAAGGATGCGTTAAGCAATTCCATTCCCGTTTTTAATCTGTGCACAGGGTTGCCAAAACTGCGAACTCTCCGCGCGCTGTGAAATATGTTCCAGCGGATGTGTTCGCAATTTTTTCAATGTAGTCAGGTACCGCAACGTTTTTTGGACTGTACTTTGTCTCGGTGGGTTTTACGTCGGTTTTTTTTTTAAAAAAAGACAAAAAAAAAAAGAAAAATCCTGCCTTTATACACATTACTTTTGATGTCAATAATTATAACAATCATAATAATAATAATTATTGATATGGTACACTACGACCTAAATCCCCCTCACTATGAGAGGAGACCCGGTCCAGCAATGGACCGATAAAAAGTTCAACAAAAAAAAAAATTTGTTAAAACAGTTTAGTTCTCAAAATCGTTTTCTCTTTGGATGCTCTCTATTGATCTCACTAATCTAGTCGCACTGTATAACTTACACCGTATACCAGAATCAAGTACAAATGTTAAACTTTCTCGTAACATACATTTGGCCGGTCGACAAGCGAACCCAGGAAGCCATAATCAACATGACAAGGCGCCGTTATGAAATAATACGAGTAGTTGTTTGATCAGATAACACGCAGTTATTACCTAAATAACACCGACAGCTGTCTTCGCGCCGAGTACTGCTCGGCCCTACTAATTGCAGTAACGAAGTGTTATTGCTCACTACTATGTAGTACTATGTAGTGTACTAGTATTACTAGATTCGCAACGATACCATTATTTCAATGACACTTATAGCACAACGGTCTTTCAACCGGCCTGTTACTTAAACCATATTAGCAATTTATTTATTAGTAGCTTTTTGCCCGCGACTTCGTCCCGCTCATATATTATTATACAAATGTTATTATACATATAAACCTTCCTCTTCAATCACTCTATCTATTTAAAAAAACCGCATCCAAATCCATTGCGTAGTTTTAAAGATTTAAGCATACATAGGGAGATAGAGACAGAGAAAGCGACTTTGTTTTATACTATGTAGTGATATCATCACGCCGTGTTCCTAACAGGGTAGGCAGAAAGTACTTAATGAGTAATTCGCCAATATTTTGCATATACTCAGATAACAGTGATATACCTGATATTTGAAAATGCGTTAATATAAAAACAAAAATGACGCAAAAAAAATTCTATTGTCGCCGAATCATTCTATTGGTGAATATTCCTATATTCCTATATGTATTATCCCAATAATAAGCTTATGCCAAAGGGGTTTATCTACAAAGCGACAAAACACTCATGTAGGTACGTGACCTGTCTACATAGTATTAATATGTATTAAATTACGCTAAGGGTAAAATATGCGTGTAAGGATTCTTTAAGACATATGGCTAAAGGTGGCAGTGCTATGTACTTATATCTCACTAGTGCTATCTCTTTCTATCATTATATATGATATGATCATCCTAAACATTTGTTGTTATTCATTGTTGTTATTATATTTATCAACTGTTCGCTTACCACGAATCGGAATCAGATAATTAGTCATGGAATTGTTTCAATTATAATCGCTGATTAAACGAATTTGATAAAATAAGATTTATTTATATCATCATTCAACCAAGCGTGTCCGAAGAGATTAGTGCACTTAAAATAAAACCAAAAATAAAATTAAAAAACATCAGATACTAATGACGAGGGCGAGGCGCTAGCAAAATTATGATTTTATCTGTTCTGAATTGCTAGAAACGTAACACTAATGTCGAATATATTATTGACACTATAACCACTAGTCATGTTGGTTCGAGGACGCTATAAATCGTATTTGCTTACGATTGTCACCTGGTGCCATGCGCCGCGTGTTTCTAGACCAGACGTTAAGTTACTCTCCTAGAATATAATTTAATACGTATCCTGTATTGAAAAGCTCGAACAATTTATTGGTTAATAAGAAACTTAATTGAGTGCATGAATAAATTATCTCCAATTGGCAATCAGTGGTTTTTTAAGCTCTTTGAAGCTCTACGGCTTTTGAGTTCTACAGGTTAGACAGCTTGGTAGGAAAAAAAACTTTACCCGTTTGGTCCCCTCTCGGGTGTCCTCTAAACAAATGTTCATGAAATTAAATATGGAAATTATTTTAACAATAAGTAGAAATACACTCATTTCTTAAGTGTTCCTTTTTTGAAATATAACATAATTTCATATATGGAATGATCTAAATAATAATTTTAACAACTATGAATTTAATGAACTGTTTTTTCCTCAAAGAAAAATCTATGTCTATCACGTTTATTACAACCTACCTACCTACAATTTATTACTTAGCTCAACAGCCCGGGCAAGTGACAACTTGTCTCAAATAAATCGACGCAACAACGTACAGTCATGCTCAAAAGTGTTATAAATCCTATTTACGCCTCGATCGACGACGTGTGTATCTGGGCCAGATGCTTAGTCACTCCCAGGACATAACTGTCATATTATTGAAACGTGAGAATTGGAAATCGCAGATGCAAAATACATAAATTATTTGAATATCAGTAGATATTTTTCATACAGGTATTGGTTGTTCGTAATATGTATAATTAAAGTTTAAAGATATGGCCACAACAGTTGGTTGTTGTCTATATCTAATCTCGAATGGGAATAAGTTCTAAATGATTACTTTGAATGCAGCATATCTCACTGTCTATCACAAAAATAGACGCATTGATAGTGTCCCCATACTGCTTTTGTTATACGTATCAAGATTAAATTCGTATGTACTATGTACCAAGTATTGCTCATCGCAATTTCTTTCTAAGTAACATTTATCCGAAAAGTCCGCTGAAATATGCTAAGTGCACCGCGAACAACATTTTCGCAATTAAAGTAATCATTTTAAAACATTTCAAAGCTAAGTTTTCATAAGAATATTTTATCATTCAAAACTAGTAAAAACTGTGCTGGAAATTTGAATTTAGTAGGACAAAGCTTTAGCACTGAAAGCGTGAGACTGTAAAATCCTGAAACATTGTTCAAGTAAAATTTGAAGTTATTGAAACTGTGCGCTTAAACTTATACAGTTACGCCACCATTTGCCAAATTGTGATTGGAGTGAACGCACGGCAGCGTGCCAGGCCAAGTTCGGAAAAACTCCTGAATCTGGGATAATTTTTGTGTTTGTCTCGTTGTGTGAATTGTTGCTGTAACAATTTTATTGTTTTGTTAAGTTTTGTATTACTAACGACTCATGTTATATAACTCGATATCGCGACTTACATGAGTCGATTACGTTTTATATGAAGAAGTAGGCAGCAAAAGCATGTTACTGTTTTGTAAAGTATGTATAATCATTTATGACTAATATCATACTTATTAGCTCTGATAATTATACGTTTATTATATGTATATAGTATACCTTATCTTTAACCTAACTTGAGGTATCTTAATTACACACTACAGTAATATTGATTATTAAAATCAGGGGAAATGAAACACACGGCTATCTAATTCCAAATTAAGCAATTCAATGTTTATATAGATATTTTTTATTACACCCAGATACAGAACTAACAAATGTGCTCATCACAAAAATGTTTGTACCGAGTGAGAATCGAATCCACGATCGTCTCTTTCACAGTCAGGGTCTCTAACCGCTCGACCACGAGGTCAATAGAAACTGTTGTATACAAAACGAATATGCGCTCAACCAACTGCTGCTACATCTTCAACTGGAGTTAATGACTTACGTAATCGAGTTCAGCGCGGCAAATTTTCGCAATGTAGGCCGTTCTGTCTCGATCATTTCCGTGTTTCGGCGATCACGTTGGGATCACCTTGACGTACAAATCTCGTACTAAGTTAGCTGTTAATTTAATAAGTCTTCTTTTCTTGAAAGCTTTATGTTGATAAATGGATTTGTTTGTTGTTTTGTACTTTTAAAGTTATGGATTAACTTGCTTGCTAGTTGCAACCCTTTAGGTCGCACTGATAGGCTTGGGTTTCTCTTGCGACCACCGGAAATCCGGGGCGTAATTCACAAAGCTTCTCTGGTGCAAATTGACGCCCAACTGCACGGCCACATCTGATAGAAGAAAAAAAGTAATGAAATATTGAAAACTAGCTTTTTACCCCGGCTTCGCCCGCGTGTTCAAAATAGTAATGATAATAATATGAAAATTAAAAAAGTGTAACAAAATTATTTATTTATTGAAGGAAAGCTCTCAAAAAAGAAATATTTTCCCGTTTTTGCAACATTTTTCATTGCTGCTCCACTC
>DWDX01003373.1:0-13241 GCA_018245675.1 Agara michaeli | reverse complement strand
TACGATAATTATATATATATATAGCTACAGTCGATCTCGTTCTCTGGCTCCTTTATAGTCTAGTAATGGGTACCTTATAGATACTGGTAACGCTCGAAACAGCATTACGCTGCTTCAACTTGCCGTATTTGTAGACGGTTGTGGTAGCAACGTTTTCCTCTTTCCGACAAGTTTCCTATGAAAATGAATACGTTTGACCGTAGTCGGAAGGGATCGTTGACTACGGGCGCTGATTTATGCTGCCAAGTTATCGTACTCTTGGCAATTCAGTATTAAAATGAATTTATTTAATTCTGACTTCACGTCACGCTGTGCCAATTACGCCAACAGTTTAGACGTACTTTATAGAGCAGTAATCAGCAGCAGTACGAAGGTTTTTCATGAAGGCTTACGTTATAAAATGTTGTTTTATTATATCCTCCAAGGGTATGAGGTTTCCTTTTTGAAAATAAGAAATTTGCTTCTTATTACTAATAAACAACTTCGATCATCACAAAAAAATTGCGATTATCCGTTGGCGTTAAGGGCGTCAAATTTTTATAAAAATAAATTCTTGTACAAAGAAAAACATTTATTGATAAAAAAAAATTATAGGAATTTTTAGGCTTTTTCCTCATCCAATGTTTATTTCAGAGGATATCTTAAAATCAAGAGGCACGAGAAGAGAGGGCACGTCTTAAGTATGAGCATCGTGACGAATGCGTGTGTGGGCTAAAGCACCCCCCGCGGGAGTGGCAGTGGTTGGGGCGGGGTGTATCGATCCCCGGCGGGCGCGTGCGCTGCGGCGGCGAGGCGGGCGGCGGCGAGCCTCGCCACCAGAGCTTGTGTCACCCGCGCAGTCCGCAGCTGGCCGCCAGGCGAGCGACTGCCGATAAACTTGGCGCTCGCATCGCTCACCCCGCGTCACCGCATCGTTTGACATTTCAGACGCAGCGCGCGGCAACACTAGAACAACCTCAAACCGTCTCCCTATTAGGAATTGCCCTAGTGTTATCGCTTTGCTCCTATAGAATATATTCAGTTTTTCGTGGACACTTTTAGAAAACTTTTGCGCGAACTTTTAGGTAGCTTATTTATTTTACGCATTAAATTTAGGTTTTAGTTTGTTTTCCTAAAATTAGATTGAAGAAACTGTGTCAAATATATCTTCGTAAAACATATATACGATTTAAGTCGTACGTTCGGAGTGCCGTTAGCGAAACAGCAAAAGTTTAAGTGTATAATTAACTTTTAAGTGATTGTGTGTGTGACTGAAAAAATAGACCCCCGGAGCGTAACTCGCCTGTTCACAGCTCGTTAACTCGGTGGAAGAGAAAAGCCGAAAAAGAAGATCTTCGGCTTCGTCCGTTCATCGGAGTGATAAAATTTATGACTAACGGTAAGGAGTCTGTAGTGATAAGGGTCGGGCGCGTTATCGCGGGCGCCTGCCGGTGGCGTATTAGGTATTATAAGTTGTTGAACGCAACGATAGTTATTGCAACTGATTTTCACCACCATTTCTTTTAAATATGTTGTCTTATCGTACTAATTTTATACATTTTAACGATCAAGGTCTGAAAAATTCCTGATTCTCAAAAATTTATATCAAAAATGTTTTTTATTTACTGGCTTATGGAGAAACTAAGAGAAAATTTAAACGAGAGAAGTTGAAAGTGGGGTTTCTAAGCGTACTTTTACACGTATAAAAATGTTATATTCTAATAAATAAAATAGAGAATATAAAGACTTTTAATTAACTACAAGTACGTAATTTGGAGGCTCTCAGTGTTTGATTTTAGTTTGACTATCAATTTAATTCTTTTGCAGGAGAATAAACGAATGAAATTGCTATTCATAGTTACGGGTATGCAATTTCCATGCAGAATCCAATACGCCTACACGTAACCCGTAAAGGTCAACTATACAATTCACTTACACGATTCATAAGTACAATCAATTTATTGTAGTAGTAACTATGAAAATGTTATGTACACTTATTATACTATACGATTAAATATTGAAATTGTACAACTTGAGAACATGTTAAATAGCCCGACGAATAGTTGCGGGGATTATAAAATAGGAGGTGGGTATTCCACCCCCTTGACTGTAGGGTTTTGTGGGCATTAAGTCTTTTCATATTTTTCATTGCTATGATATTTGAAATGTTTCTTTCTTATAAAGATTTTTTAAAAATACAGATAAAATAAGAGGACATACTTTAACGGCATGAATGAAAATTATCTGTAATGGAATATGAAATTTGATGATTATGCGAGAAGAAGAATGTGGTTGTTTAAAAGAAATATGAAGAAGAGAGTACCGACATGTTGAGATAACGTAAATAGAGAGGAAAATAGAGGCGAAAAACATAAGCGTTGCGCCGTTCTCAAATCAGTTCCAAACCTTTTTTTATTCTTATTTTTCTGTAATAAATTTCATCAATTTTGGCCATCGGTTTCATCAGTGATAAGATTGAATAGAAATTAGGAGTGTCGTATGCTCTTTAAAAAAAAATACCCTAGCGCGCTTTTCAGACAGTTGTGAGCTCAGATTTTGTGAAAATTCATGAGTAGTCAAGTTGCGTCTTGCTGACATATATGTAGGTAAGTTTGAAAACGAGAGTCGGATCTGGAGTAACGAGGATTTAGGATTTAGATGTAATTTTACTGACCATTGCTTAATAAGTATCATATTCAAGTGAGAGATTTTCTCAAGAATTCTCTGGCATAATTTAAGCTAATTGTTTAAAATTGAATAAAATATTTTTTCTTATTGTCAGCTGTTAGTGGAGTGAAATAGTTTAAGTTTTTTTACCCTTCAAGGCATCTTAGTGTTAAACTTCTATTTAACGTTAGCCGTTTTTGCTATCCGTGATTGGCGGCTGCGGCAATGGTCCAGAAAATATTCCTTTCTTTTGCCAGCATAATGGGGTGGGTGTTATTGTCATTCCCGATCGAGCTCGAGACAATACACCCGTTTTTCACAACATTTTCCTTTACCACCAACTACAGAGAATATTATTGAGAATAAAGCAAGCAAAATTATTCTGGAAATAATACTTTTTTACATTTTCTGTTGGACTGTTAGGTACTCCCGTTCGACCGAAATAAAATCATTACGGCTTTGTTGCTTTTTGGAATATAACAGTTAATCCAATTATACAAATGGGATCATTAGGGAAGGCTCATTGTATGCCCGTATAGAATTTTTTTACCTAAAGTTATCTAATAGTAAGGAAATTCACGCTATAGATTCGACTAATTAGAAGACCCTAGAATAAGAAGAATTCAAATTCTAATTTACGAGCTGCTTAGTCGAAAAGTCGACAACGTAAAAAGTTCAAACAATAGATAGGCAGCCATAGGAGATAATATAACTCAATATTTTTTACAACTTGAAAAAATAAAAGAGCGTACGCCTAGGGGAATCTGAGTTTTCATCAGTTGTCGCGTCTTAGTTATCTATAAGCAGTACCTAAGTTATTCATTTTTATCTGGCAGCGTTATCCAGAGAATGTCTACAAAATAAATCGTCCCATGACGCGGTATGTTCAATTTCTTGTGAAAATTAACATCATATTTCTTATATCTTTTCTTAGGGTTTGCCTCCATTCGTATCACGTTACCAAAACTCAGCGGAGATGCAAACGCACGGTTTAATTCGGCTTCCCTAGTAGGTATACGCGACGAAGGGAAAAGTAAAGTATTTCCTTTTTTTACGATTTTTTTAGGTCATAGAAGTCATGCTCGTACGAGTATGTATGATTCAAATATACTTGCGATTATTTCATTCAGTCTATATATGTATGTATGCAATAAATTGGCAATTAAAAGAATTTTACTTTTCAAATGTTTCAAAATATAGACTTAATATATTTTTCGCCTTGTCCAATAATATGTATGTACAAACATGATGTTAATAGTACTCGAATGGTTATTTTAAACCGTCTAACTTTTTATACTTAGATCTTTGAAAGTAAATTTCAAATAATTAGATTGATGTTATGGCGGTTGAATCAAGTTTTGTTTTGCACATAAACGTGTAGAACGTATGATTTTATTTTTATGGAAGCTAGTAATACCTATAGATATTCAATAATTACTGCAAAGTATTTACGGTAGATGTTACAATGGTCTTAACTTTTGCTTAATTACGTTATTTATGTAAGGGTATTCGTTTTTTTTTCTTAAAAACCAAAAATAATTCACTTCTTATGTGTATGTAGTAGGCATATTGGTTAGCGCGTTTTATTTTATGAAGTAAAAGTTTTCAAAAAATGTAAGGAAAAATTAATTGAAATATTTATATGACGAATAATTGTACATAGTAGGTATAATAAACAGTTTACCATACAGTGTGTCCATAATTTTGTAATATCTGGGAATATATTTTTTTTTATTTTGAGCTGTAACTTTATCAACTAATGACAATTACAAAGATATGACAACATTTATGTAACTCTGTTGGCAAAAATAACATCTAAAAGTTTTAGGGTAATTACGGTTTATCTGTATTCGGAGCGACTGAACGAGCATTGAATGATATCTCATGAGGCCCAGCCCGTTATTTTATTCAGCCCGTGAAGCGAACTGTAAGAAGGTGTTAAAGAGTGAATTGGCAGAACGAACGGATGAATGGAATATGCGAGTAGGCCGACCTATTCGCATATTCCATTCATCCGTTTGCTTCATTCGATCGCCAATCGCGACTGAATAATGAATGGCCCAAGAACGATAACAGTCAGCGTTTTGCCAATAAAACCTGAGAATTATCCGTGTGTGGTGCGGCGTTCCGGCGAGTAATGCGAATTCAAAAAAGATCTTAGAAAAATATTGTAATAGGAACAGGCAAGCTGCCATTTGTTTTAAGAATACCGAAATCATCACTTTATACTTACCAAAAAACCAAAACCTTTGTATAAATTGCTTCTGTGTCTCTTATATTTTTCTCTGATGATGTGTAAATAGATTATAAATAATAATAAAAAAAAACTTCCTCCCAAATAAGGTTTTTTAAAACGAGATATTTAGTTTAATTAATTAATTTCCAATTTTCCATGGCGACGATTATTTTGTTACTCTCATTTTATTAAAAGCTTTTTTATTTTAATTTCGTTTCCATTCTTCTGAAAATACGTAGAGATGCCGTTTTATATTGAATAAAATATAAGTAATTTCAGCGTAAAAAAACTTTTGCAGTTTTCTTTGCTACGTGACGAATATTATGTAGCTTTCTATTCTCGTCACGGAACTTTGCGCTTGTTTATTCACATTCGCTTTGGCGTACGCAAATAATGGGGTGACTGTTTGGATTCACCCTAGCAGTGTATGATCATTTATAACTTTATATCCACTCATTATTGAGTATTGACATTTTAGTTACAACGTTATTAAATATCTAGTTTATCATGACGCAATTCCTACAACATGTAATAACATCGTGGTGAATAATAGTAAGATAAACATCAATGCAAATTAAACGTGCTATGTTGATATGATTTTAATTACTGAAGAAAATTAGTGCCGGTTAGGAGTGGGTCACTACGACCATTGCTCGACCTACGTCATATTGGACAGTGGACTCAGCGCCACGCGGCTGATAGTTGGCAATATGATTCACGAGCGATGCTGAAATCGGAGATCTGCAGTCCGTCAGAACAACGCGACGCGGCGTTTAGCGTGATATTAGGTCCATGAATATACGTCTGAAGAACAATAGATAATTAATTATGTATAACTATTACATTAAAATATATACTCAGTGAAATTTTGGAATTAAATTTTCTAGGCTTAGTATGTTGAAGAAAAATATTTATAGCCACAAGGCTGTGACAGACCTTGAATAACAAGTTTTGCATTGTTGCGTACGTCCCTGACCTGCAGAGACTACTGCACGCTCATTAACCATTTTAACTTCCAACTTCGTTTGACTTACGGATTTTAGGAAACTCCTAATTTTTATTGAAATTATGAACCATTGCGGCCACGTAGTGGCCATATTTACAACGTCATAACAGTTTGGACTTTTGCTTAGATTGTAGCTAGCAATGATCTTAGCACCCCAAATTGTGTCGTAAAGGTAAGAGTTTTACAACTTTATTCCACCAATCCTAGGAGCATATTTATGACCTTATTTCATGAATTCAGTAGCGTTACGCCTGCCCTTGTTGAGGTATGGATAAAAGTATCCGTGGACCAGAAATTATCAAAGCAACCAAAGCTTTACGTGCTAGTCAAAAGAGGATTGTAATTAGTCTATGATATTTGTTATTTTTTCGGTTTGTTATTTTATGGTATTTGCTATGGGTATTTATTATTTTTTACTTTATTCTCTATTACTTTAAGATTGTTAGAAACCTTATAAAAATCTGCGGCCAAATATACATAAGTAGTTTGCTAGAGCTTGCAAGGATCATAACCATATACGAGTACTAGAACGGCGGGCGGGTCGCGTATAGCAGTTTCGAAACAGAGAACCAAGAGGGGGAGCCAGGGGAACTGTTACACCTGGCCCGCCCTGGCTCTTACCCTCTTGGCTCTTAATGCCCATACTTCCTGTGTAGCAGGCATAAGATGTTTTCCGATATCCACTGCGGTTTTCTCTGCGATACAGCCTATCCGACTTATTAATATCAGCAATGAGGACGATAGACCTGGTACTAAATGATTATAAGTGTCCAATTTTTGTATAATTGTCTAAATGCATTTGTTATACTACATCATCGACATGCACCAAACTTTTCTACATATGCATTTGGAGAATTGTATTGCTTCTTCCTATTGCTGTAGTATCTAAAGAAAAAATTCAAACGTAGCACCAACTCATCAATCACCTTCATTTGCCAGTTTCTCGAGTATTTAAGGAACGTCATTTCGGAATATCTTTAACTCGAGCGGAGGTATTTTGCAATACGATGAATAGATATTGCTACAGCGATAGCGGGCGCCGCTGTAAATAATATTGCGTGGAATGTGCTTGCTAGGCGGAGCTATGTGCCCGTAGGAATCGCAATAATCTTGAAAGGCGGATAAGATAACTGATTTGATGTAGTACCGTTTATATGTACAAGTGAGATCAGTTTTTGCGTTTTTTGAAAATATAATCTTTTATTTTATGAACAATGGCTTCAAGGGCAACATTAGTCCTAAAGAAAAATATTAATAAAGAACTTAGCCTTAATTCGATGCTTAAGTACAACTTCAGACTAAATGTCGTAGGTTCTGATTGTAATTTTTTTTTCAATTGTCTGTCGTCGTAAATTTTTACATTACACTTCATGTCTTATACGTACATTTGCAACATAATTGATACTCCCAAGTGATGGTCTTTTCATTCTACAGTACATACTACCAAGAGGAAATGCTAGCCATCTTTTGGTAAGTAACATTACAACACATGATTATTTTCTTTTACGGGACGATGTGGTCGCTCTGGGACAAAGTCTTTGAAATAAATAAAAAGATATACCAAATTATCTCTGTCTAATGACACATAATACCTAACTGCTAACAGTCTTGTTGCTAATTTTTAGACTGTTACAAAGTGTCATATCCTGCCGTGCCGTAAAGTAATTTCAGTTATACATACTTTAGTTCGTATGCTTTGATGTTTTACAAAATAATGTTTGCTTAGACTAAGCTGACCCTTAGGTCCTATGTTCGGAGCGTTTGGGGCGAGGTCGCCCTTAGCTGGATGACTGCTAGCAGTAAAATTTCATGATCATTTCCGGGCCAATGCCACTGTTATCACTGTTCTGTTCAGCCACTGTTCTCGTTGTCAGTTGTTTTACATCCGATGAGTCCTGTACCTGGTATCACATCAATGCGCATTATGCCATCGTGGTGGATTACTGCAGCTTGTTGACAAATTAATGAGGAATATCGCCTTATATAAACTCACGATTACTAGGGAAACAAGCGTGGCTTTTGTTGGCTTGGCAATAGCTTGCTGGAACTTACTTAACTTGTTACAAAGTTTGTGAAAAAGGATTTGCCTTTTTGATTTTTAATCAAGTAACGGAGAACTCCACAACTGCTATTTCACTTTATATACATACTTGGTTAGTAAGTACCTGGGGTATTTTAGTCTTATGAATTATGCGAAAGGTAAGTAAGTATTAATTTTAGAATACGACATTGTGGATTGTTGTGTTTTGCTCTTAATAAAATTATGAGGGACTAAAACGGGCTCGGTTTCGTTACGGTTTACTAAAAAGGGACTGGTCTAATTGCTTTGTAATTATACCCATGTATTCATTGCTTAAATAACTCATGCAAAACTAACCCGAGTTAAGGGGCGTGGGTTTTGTTTTTACTCATTGTTATTTATAGTTATGTCACGTCTGTCGCTATTTATTTATTAATTAGGTTTAAATTATAATGTTAGCTTTTATAATTATTTTCACGTTGGACTTCTTACACCAAATTTATTTTAAAAAATAAGGTATACCTATTGCGAATGGTGGAACACACTGTGGTATGAAATTAGGTACAAAAATTACGACGAAACATCCACGTCTAAAAGAAAACACGAGGAATTTGAAATGAGGCAAAATATGTCAATCAATATGTTGGTTGAGCTGAAGCAACGAACATAAAAATGTAGAAATAATGTAACGCTTTTAAATTAGAGTGCTCAGAGATTTGTTAACACTCCTTGACATGTGACGAATAGCAGTAGATTTTAAGACGTCCGAAAGGTTTATCATACATAAATAATAATGTACAAGAGCATTTAGGAGACTGACAGACAAGATTTAAAACTGACATAGATACAGCCTGCTTAGCTAGTTTTAGTATTATTTTTTTATGGGTGGCTAGGCTTGCGTCTCTCAGGGCACGTCAACCCAAACAGGTTTTTAGTGCTCAGAAGCAAAGTACTACGAGGAGCTACATGAAAATGTCACTCAGCTCATGACAAACATGTACAAGTATAAAGGTAGTGTGTGTTCTCCTAAATAATGGTAACACCAATGTATATGAATAAAGAGAGCGATGAGTGTAAATGTAGCGTATCAGATTTGTAAGGACTTGGATTTAGCACTCGGTCCTTTCTGTCACTCCGTTAGAGACCTGGCGTGATAGTATAGATAGATATATAGACAGATAGAAATAACTCACATATCTACATATAAATACACACACACAATTTTAACAAATATAAGAGTAAATGATAAGATAAAACGAGTTTAGGTAAAACCCTTAATTCACAATCTCATTAAGAATGACACGGGAACAGCGACCAAATATAAAATAAATACGCAGGGATGTGTACCTGTGGGGTTCCGTTAAATTCAGTGCGATAACATTCTCGTTAGAAAATGAAACATTACTAACAATAAAATGAAACAAGTAAAATGAAGAAACATTACTAACAGTAACCTGCCATATACGGGACATTAATTAAGTTAGATTTTTACAAATTTTCACGATTTTATAACGTATGTGAACACTCTGAAAGTAGATAATATGAATAATGAATAATACTAGGGATCAGGTAGTGGGGGAGGTTAACTGGAAGGGAGGGACTGGAATCCCTGTAGGAATGATATCTCCCACAAGTTACATACTATTTATTGGTTTCAGTGCTTTTAGGATTTGGCTTACTTTTTTTGGCCATTGCGTCTTTATTGAGGAGTATAGTCACGCTATTTTGTACAGCAGCATAGCATATGAGTATACTTGGACTATCATGGCTAACTCATGTATGGACTCAACACACCGGTCTAAACATGTATGATTACTACTTTTATGTTTTCTTTTAATTTTGAATGAAGATCGTAGTTTTCAAAAAACTAAAAAGTATATTCAAATGTGATTAGAAGCAAAAGTGATTGGAGGTATTTTTTTTGTGGCGCCGATTCTCTTGGTTCCCCTATTTTGCGACGAGTATAGACGTACGTCACAGCCTGTCGGTGACGCGAATCCATAAGTTTTGTCTAGACAATAATCGATCAACGCGGGTAAAAAAATATTCACTTCAAAAAACTAGTACCATTGAATTAAAAAATCTCTATTTATGATGGACCAAGACGGTCGCTTGGTATTTGAAGATAGAAACATCTTTTTGCAATGTTCTTGCAGCATTTCAACACCATAAAAGGACACAGTTAGCTTATTGATGTGCGCTCTTTAAATAATGCGCTAAAATAATAATAAAACAATAAATGAATCATATAAACAGGTATCAATTATTTTAATATTTCTGGTATAATTGGTATACTGTCTAAGAATCCTATTATTATTGCAATGAAAAAAATAAAAAACATGGTTGCGAAAAGAGGAAAATATATAAGCAAATTCCAATTTGCGGTTCTAGTGACAGGTGCAGTAATACGGGAGCCAAACTGTCGCCAAACAATAACGTTTTGTAAGTTTTCGTAGAAGCTATTCCTTTTATGGTTTCGGCGTGTAACTCTAGACAATGTTTATGTGTTTAAGTAATATTTACTGGAGAACATTTTTGTTTCTTTTTTCTGTTTTTGTAAATATGAAAAAATTGGTTGAATAAATATTATATAAATTTCTATGCAGAAAAACAGTTTTAAACTATGCAGTATACGGGGACAACTGTACTAGAGCGGAATGGTCGATATTTCGCTTTTCAAAGAAGCACAAAAATAAAAATGCAAGCGATTGGCTGCTAGCTAAAAATAAAGATGGAGGTGGTAATTAAAAAAATTGTTGATAATTTGTTTAACGTCCTTTATCAAGCTTTAACCTGAACGTCTGTTATTCCCTCATTTTGAAGGATATATTCAGTGGCTGTTATGGGCAACAGGTGTGCTATGTAGACTGTGATCTAATTATAATAGTGTGATCTGAATTATAATAGTAGGGTGTAGTCACGATTTAGTTAAATAGTCTTGAACTTTAGCTTCTCGCAGTGACTTTGGTGCAATACTGTATCGCTAATAAATACACTCAGTTGTTTTACCTCGATTTTAAAGGGGTACCTTTTTTGTTATTGTGTTTATTTGTAGAAGCTTTGTCTTTAGTATTTGTTGGTTCTTTTATAAATGGCTTCCTCTCAAATCCAGATTTTTATCATAATGTCCTGCAAGACGAATAAAGGTGATATTATAATTTCTACAAATTATGATATCGAAATATGATTTCTACGAGATATATTCGTATTATCTATATAAATAAAGGTACAGAATTAACAAAAATTTAAGGTCCTATTTACTAAATATTATTTGTAATGTCATGTAATCGCAATGATGGTTACGGAAGAGTTATGTCTTCTGCAGGAACTGCTTCAAGGTCTGTCTGTCCAACATTCAGCAGAAAATTGTAAGCACATGTCTCGCCTTATTCTGAATATTACATATATCTAGACCCCTAACTTTTTTTAGTTGCGTACTATTTAAAATATGGCGTTGTTCAAATAGATTTAGGAGAGTCTGCAACGAAGTAGAAACGATACGGAAATATCTACATGCTTTACTAAATTACTGTAATTTTTCTGAACATTTGCAGCAAATGGGTCTGCAAATTTGCAGCAAAGTTATACACATTAGGCAACTACGTAGGAACAGGAACCGGACTATAACTAAAATAAATATTTTTACTGCCATCCAATAGCTTTAGTATGATTATTTCCTCTTGTAAGAATTGTACGATTTCAACAAATATGAAAATTAGATTTTAAATAAATCAGCCTTGTAATTTTGAAAGTATTTCACAACTGCATTTGTATGAAGTATACAGTACTTAAGGGTCCTCTTAAGTCCCTTTCACCCTTTAAGTGAGAAGAACGGAAATTATTTCACGAATTAATATTTGAAGCTCCGGAGCTTTAATTAAAATTGTTGAATTAATTGTTCTTTATTGGTATTTCATTAGAACTCTTCTCCTGGTAGGTAAATTACATGGTCGTGATATTTTAGGTTAATCAAATTTCTCGTTATAACAAAAGTGCCATTTAGAGTATCGATTATATTAGTTCTCATTTTCGTCTTCATTGGTAATGGAAATTTATTTTTTTGCAATTATTTCTACATTACTGCTATAAAATTATGACATCCCATTCCAAACAAGCACATACAGAAATATCGTCCAACTGTAAGGAGTGCCGTTGGTTATTTCTAAAGTATTTTATTACCATATATGTATTGTTTACTACAGTAAACAGCCGGTCAGCAACTGAACTGTAGTTGTATATACATACTGAACTACAGTTGCAGGCCTTCATCGTCTTCTTGTTTGTGTAGTATCTTCAATGGGCGGGCTTTTGTTAAACGGAACAGTGCAAGACAAACGAAACAAATACTACGTATACGTGAGCTTTGCTCATTTTAAACAACAAAGCTCGCTTATAGATCCGAGAAGTTACTTTTGTCTGTAGCTCATCTGAATATATTTTATATTGTAATTCGTCTGTCCGTAAAATAAGACTTTTCGTTTTATTACTTTTGTAAGATCAGGGTTGTCTGAAAGTTTTTGTTTTAATATAAATGTACTGCTGAATCATTCATATACATTTGTTGGACTTTTTGTGGGCATAAATAATCTTTTTAAAGTAAATATTAGAAGGAACTTATTTACATAATAGAAGGCAACAAGTCGTTAGGTAAATAAATATCCACTTGATGAAGTAAAAATGCCTAATGTGTTACCTTCAGCACATTGACTTTATGAAGAAATTACGTTATGTTCGTATCGGTTTATCTTTTGCGGTCTGTGACGTCACCGTCGGCCACATCAAGATAATGAATGAACTGGCCGTCTGCTGTCGGACGCTACCTAATCAATTGTCTCGGGCTTCATTAGTATGCCAACAGATGTTGTGTTTAAATGCTTTGATTGTTATATTATAATAATACAGGGTGTCTGCTAAGAATATAAACAATATCGATATTATGTACATATCAGTAATTATTCACAGTACAATGGTAATATTAAATTACTTTACACTACTTAGTTTGATTTAATTACACCAGTTGCATGCGTGCGTACTAGTATTAGTGGTTTAATTTTTTTGTGCTAAATTTCAAGTAGCCTAAGTTAGTTCTTTAGATATAATATCATCTGTCTGCCAGTGAAAGTTCCGGTAAAATAGGTCCAACCGTTTCGGAGATTAGCCGCAACCAACATTCAAACAGACCAATTTAAGAATTGTATTTAACCGACTTCAAAAAAGGAGGAGGTTCTCAATTCGTCTGTATTTTTTTTTTTTTTTTTTTTTTTATGTTTGTTACCTCATAACTCTGGAACGCGTGGACCGATTTCGAAAATTTTTTTTTTAATCGAAAGGTG
>DWDX01003372.1:0-13242 GCA_018245675.1 Agara michaeli | reverse complement strand
GTTACCTGTAATATTATGGATTGAGTGCTTCTAATTATGTTCTTATGTAGTCGAGTATTAGTTCGACTATAGTATATATAAAATATAAAAATATGTATATGTATGTGAGTAGTATAAAAAAAATTAAGACAAAGTTATGGAACATAAAAAGATACAAGTTGGAAAGCTTTATGTATCCTCTAACGTGGCTCACGTGGGGTAACACATTTATCAGTAGGAAAAGTAGCATAAGTGGATGTTTTACAATTCTTTTGCTCATATTTGGATGAGCACAATGTAATTTATAAGGTGCGACATTTATCTTTCAGAGAGCTCGTATGTCCTGGAGACAGTATCGAATTTGCTGCAGAGCGAGGTGTACGACGACCTCGTAGACTTCGACAACTACCTGGACGACATCACGCTGGACTGGACCAACCTGGGCATTGAGAAGTTGATCGCTAGCATCAGCGCGTCAAATTCCATTGATGGAAAAGATGATTGACGTAGTTGACGACTAGTATAATGTATAGTATGTTTTAAATGAAGTGTATTACATTTTTATTTAATATAGTGACTGAGAATAAAAGTTAAATTAATCATCTAAATTTGAACTTGTTATTCACTTATTTCTTGACATCTTATTGTAAGACATAAAACTAGTGTGTTACAAACAGACTTATTAAGTTTGGTATTATTGAACAACGTTCATTATTAAATTTATCATTAATGAACAACAGTTCTCGTCTCAGTCAGTGTATTTCAAAAATGTCTATTACACTTAGGTATTCATGTTTGTTGTAATATAATGATTGTATAAAATAGATCGATTTTAAGAATATAAATAACACACAATGAAATGTGTCGCATTTAAAACTATTATTTAACATGTTATTTTTACATGTCATGGTTTAGTGATGACCCTACGCTATTGATTAAGTTAAGGGCCCTACGCACCTGTCATGTTTGTTCTACATATATATGGTGAAATGAAATGCATATTCAAAGTAACTCTTGTTTTTGTGATTTGTTTTCCTATACCCTACTTAAAAACTGTCTTACAATGGACATATTTACTTGCACCTGCAAGCATATAAAATGGGTTTTCTATGGATAAATGATCTCTCCGAAGTTGATCTTAATAAATATTGATTTTATTACCACTTCACTCCATCTGAAATTATTATTTTTTAAATCTTAGTATCTCAATACAATCTCAAGACTAGCTTTTATGTGAGGGCACAAATATGTTGTATCATATAAAACTGTATATATAGGGTATGAATTTACACTTTCATATGCCATATATTTAAATTTCAACTTCATTGGTTCACTGCTTCGGAATTAATTTAAGTTAATATCGTACGTTTGGGGTGAATAAGTATCCATTGAATTCAATTTTATATTAAGTTGAACTTTGAAATAATTGACAGCTACGCCTTGACATCAATATTTTGATATGACAATAACGTTATTAGTGGCGTTCCACTTTAAAAGAAACCAGCTATAATTTCACGTCATGCATATGCAATGCAATTTATCGCTGAGACCGCGGACGGAATCATTACAGACGCATCTCAGTTTGACGTATTTTAATACGTTCGTAAACACAAGTATATCTAGATAGTCATTAGACTATTGTATTATCAAAGTATCCATATCACTAGCTGTTAAAAAAAAAAAAAAATTACACTGAAAACCTGGGTTACGTTCGGTACTACGCAAATATTTTATTGTAATTCATACTACCCTGCCAGGTGACATAACTATGATAAACATGGTACGACAATATGCGGCAGATTTGAATAATTATCCGATAACCTATAGCCTTTTGTAATTATAATATGACTTTGATCGAAATAACTCTTGCTTGTATTTGCATCACGTTTAACTTGATAACAGGTGAAGACTAGTATACTGTATGCACCTTGTGTTTACATAATACAATGTTACGTACTGTACTCAAGTAAAACTGCGTAGAACCATTAAATATTTATTTAATTAGAGAGAAAAAACGTTATTTAAACATGACATATAAATCCCCTGAATAACGTTACAATGTTGACAATAAACCTGTTATTTTTTGTAGTTATTTGTGAAAACCTTAAAAGTTTCATCGAAAACCGATATTGCGAAATCGACGTCTTGTTTTTCGATGCACATCGGTGGTTTTATTCGTATAACCTGCAACAATTAAAGAGAGATATTAACATTTTATTCATTAGACATAATAATCATTAAAACAATGTTTTAAAAAAAATGCTATTGTTCTATTAGTTTATATATCTAGGTTTCCAATGTTATTTCGACATCATATTCACTCACGTTCTTCCACCTGCCTCCATTACCGACCAACACCCCTAGATCCTTCATCATCTCCATTATTACTGATACATCGGCTGCACTCATGGGGGATTTCGTTCCCGGCTCGACAAATTCTATCCCCAACATCAACCCCTTGCCCCGTACGTCACCGAGAATGGGATATTGCTTTTGAAGTTCCATTAATTGCTCTATAAAATATTTTCCAAGGAATTTACAATTTTCTTGAAGTTTCTCTTCCTCTATAACCTGAAATGGGCAATTTTTGTGAAGATTATGCCGTAATTACTAATTTGAAATAACGGGCGATTTTTCAACCGTCCACGAAAGGTATTTGATGTACTACAGAAGACTGAGAAATAAATATAGGAAGTATTATAAAGTCTATTTCCCATAGAGCTAAGCGGACACTAAAAATATCCACCGGCTACACTAACTTCATTCGTTTCTTAGTTACTTAGGAAACTTACTTCCAAAACCGCCTTTCCTACGGTTGCAGCGAGAGGGTTACCGCCAAAGGTGTTAAAGTATGTCGCTCGGTTGTGTGCCGCGGCGATCTCCTTTGTAGTCACGACTGCGGCCATGGGAAATCCGTTCCCTATACCCTTAGCCATGGTCACGATATCAGGCACTACGCCATGATTCTCGAAGCCCCAGAACGAGTCGCCCGTACGACCGAAACCGGTTTGCACCTAGGAAAAGAGGCATTTCAAAAGGCGGACATAATTTGAATGTTTGAATGCGGACATAATCAGTATCGATAATTTCACGCCACATACACAGACAGAGCACAAATGTTTCTTGTGGGTGGGAATTGAACCCAATAACTTCGACTGAGGCTAATCACGTTTACATAATGACCTTTAAACTGGTCTATGTAAATAGTAATTTTGTTATCCATACATAACATGACGTACATAGAAAAATAAAAATGAGAATTTATTTATTAATCGATAATATAATCGATAAGATATCTAAAAAATTTTTGTAACTTACTTCGTCCGCGACATAAACACCGCCATGTTTCCTGATCAGGTCGACGGCCTGTCTCAGGTAGCCCTTAGGGAATTGCACCGTTCCGTTCACTCCCTGAATGGATTCCGCAAACAAAGCGGCCACTCCCCCCGTCGAGACGGAGTTACCTAGAAGCTAATTTAAACAAATTATAGACATAAGAAACTCTTTGCGTAGCATAAAATGGACACTTACAACTCCACCAAGATTTCCTAGGTCTGTGACAAACAAAAAACAAGTACCTACACATGTCAACCAGAACAAATAGTTAAACTCGTCATTCACATCTGTCCAGCGGGTGATCGAAGCGAAGTCCTTTATCTTGGAAGAGACTTTATCAATATATCCTGTTCTTAAACCTTATCTAACCATCAAAAAATAAATGCATACGTCTAACCTGTAAACTAAATTACATATTTCTAAAAGAAATTCCTACCTCATCTAGTTGTTGGACGTATTTTTCAGAGGACACACAATCGCCTGGACAGCGACAAGCGCCTGGCACTTGCGAAAGGGAATCACGGCATCCGCCCCAAATTCCGCGAAGAGGGTCTGGTAACATGGTCTGTTGGAAACCCCTCGAGCATTACTACCACAAATATTACAATTTAGAAGAGCTACAAGTTCATGCTGGCCAATTGTGCATTGCCATACTTCACAGGACATGTACAATATTATGGTGATTTTGATAACGTGTTTGGTGCTTTTCTGAACTCACGTGATAAAACCCAGTCGATACGGGTAGTGGCAGGCGGTATGATTGAGTTGCAGTCAGTCCCATTAGCGCACTAGAGTAGCCGTGGTAACTGCGTTGCAGTGATATGATGTCGTTGTTCCCCGTGTAGCTCTTGGCCAGAAGGATTGCCAGGTCGTTGGCCTCTGAGCCACTGTTTACGAGGTAAACCACCTGGATAAGGACGATGAAGATGTAGTAAGTGTATAGAAGTCAAGAGATATATCAATATTGATACACAAATGTAACAAGATAGAGCTAGTTAAAGTACGAAAAATTATTTACCAATTCGGTATGTAAAAAACGAGTTAACTTAAAGGCTTGTCAAAACTATTATAATGTATTCAAAGAGTCGCATCTACCTTTAGATCACCGGGAAATTTTTCAGTTAATTTCTCTATGTATTCATAAATTTTGGGTTGTCGGTAAATGGTCGTGGTGTGCCAGAGTGTGTCGATTTGGTCGTGCAAAGCGGACGCCACTTTTCTGCAAAAAAAACAAAGTTAAAAAACGTTGTTTATGGTATCACTAAATTACAACTTTTCTTTAAAGTACGTTATAAGACAACAATTATATATCAGTTACTGCGATATTATAGTAATCTTTCACCATTATTTTTATTTTTCAATAGGCTTGCGTTTAACTATGACTTCACCTGATGAAATGTGAGGTGTAATCTAGGATGTAACACGTTTGCCTAGAATAACGTGTTAGCGCCGTTAGTGTTACCTTATAAGAGTTATCTTATGATCGCCAATACACGCTAAAACTACGTGGTGGGGTATACCCCAGACCTCTTACAGTTGCGAGCCAACCGTGAAACCTAAAAAAGCTTAAACCCATTAACTTCATTAAAACATTAATCTACAGTATTTCGCTAGGATATTCAGTTCGATATTGTCAATGTCTTAAAACTGCTTTGCATATTAAAAGTCTGAACTTTAAACAAAAACTAAAATAGCAATCCAGAATTTATTGACATTCAAAGAGATGTATAAAAAACGTTTGAGTATCTTGATACGCATTTGGTTGGAAGATAACGTTAATTATAATATATCTATTACTTATTTTTAGTATGGTTTTAAACATATATTTAATGTTTTGGAATCAATAAACTCACGGGTGGCAGTGTCCAACCGATACTGTGACGATCCCTCCGAATAAATCCAAATATCGATGGCCCTCGTGATCAAACAGCCATTGCATGAACCCTTGGTGAATGAGAAGAGGTTTCTTGTAAATGTTAAAAACCGCGGGCGGAAAGTTTTCGGATTTTATTAAATCAGTTTTTTGGAATGACGGTCCCTGAAATAAAATGTTTTTCTACTTTCAAACAAGTGGGGAAAAATACGCAAGGCTGCAGCAACTACAGTTGCTCAAAGAGATACTTCTAAATAAAATATTTATTTCCAAAAATTATATCTATATTAATAGAAAAATATAAATACCTATTCCGCGAAAAAAAAATATTTTCCGGGATTTTTTTTTTTCACTTCAGCTAAGGGCAGGAGTCCAATATCCCTAATCCCCCTAGACTATGTTACGCCCATGAACCCATCTATTTAGTTTAAAACAATTTCAATGACAACAAAACGGTAAAAAAAAACTGAAAATTAATTTAATGAAATTAACGATATCGACTACAAACATTTTTTTATATTTTTTATATATAGATTACTATTCTTTACACTTACGAAGTATGCCTTGGGTTTGAAATCCAGCCGCGGTAAGCTCGCTAGTGCACTGTAACCACGCGCCAGTGTATTACAGCATTTACTGACTGAAATCGTTTTTAATTACATACCCATCAATATTATCTATGTTCCAAAAAATATTGACGTTTGATAATATCACTGAACGCAAGCTATCCTAGATTTATGCTTAAGTGGAACGCCAGATAATAAAGTACACTCATAATAAGCACGCAAATTAACAGGACTATTAAATATATTGTTATTTTTACGTTTCCTAAGCGTTTGAATAATATTTTTGAATATATCGTACCTGTCTTCGCCATAGCCACGTAATCGTCCAAACAGTGAAACGGCAGAATCGAAACTGTAGTACTTGAATATTTTATTAATTTAAGCAATGACCTTTGACTTATAGGTACTGGCTATTATGAAAATATTATCATACGTCCGCTGACTTATTAAAACATGTAACAGTTTTGAAGGCTTTGCGATAAGAGATCATACGTAATTTGATAAATCAACAATGTCAAGTATATGACCCCTAGCCAGTTTTTGTTTAATTTTATTATTACTGTATGATACCGACAGGTTCCAAAAGTTTTCAGTTTTTTTTTTTTAATACCTAAAGTAGCTAAGTATAAATAAGTACATATATGACTAATATGACTAATTTAGCACATTAAGTCGTTTACAAAATTTATATTATGTATTTTCCAATCTATAAATATATTATCGGATATATCCAATATCCGACATTTGCATTTCCCATATATACCGAAAATGTATTACAGATAAGTACTTAATTTGACGTACTATGAAAATTTTATCTCAATAAAAAATTAATATTACCGCTTCCCTCTGGACTAAAGCTGACATCTATATCAATATCTATACTAATATTATAAAGAGGAAAGATTTGTGTGTGTGTATGTATGTAACGAATAGGCTCAAAAACTGCTGGACCGATTTCAAAAATTCTTTCACCAGTTGAATGCTACAATATCACTGATCAATATAGGCTATATTAATTACTAGCTTTTGCCCGCGACTTCGTTCACGTGGAGTAGTTTGTATCTGTATTATTTCCAATAAGAGTATCCTACGAAATTAAAATGCTACCCAAAGCTACTATTCCACGCGGACGAAGTCGCAGGCAAAAGCTAG
Organism: Agara michaeli; assembly: GCA_018245675.1. Taxonomy (NCBI): domain Eukaryota; kingdom Metazoa; phylum Arthropoda; class Insecta; order Lepidoptera; family Hesperiidae; genus Agara; species Agara michaeli. Next base: position 6,336 of record DWDX01003372.1, on the reverse strand, counting down.
TTTCTTATATCTTTACCTACACGATACAATCTAAAATCGTACTTTAGTGAGGTCATGTAAATATTGTTGTAACCTTTATTGATATTTTTTGACGAGGAAGATATTTCTATTCTACAAAATAACCGCGAACTACGAGGGGAAAAGTTCAAACAGTATGTCGTGTTAATCCACTAAAACCTTTACGAAGAGCATCCAATGCATTTTATGTGGCACCGGGGTCTCCAAGAAACGGACCAGTTGGTCCCTTGTATCGCTTATTGCCTTTATTCTTGTAATAGGTCATAAGCTCGCGAGTTTCCAAGAGCATAAACTATCACTCATAGGCAAATAAAATCATTTCCCACTCGTAAATCTGGTTCGTAGCCATGAAAATATGCCACTCATCTCACAGGTAAGCAAAAAACTAACCAATTGATGATATTACATAAAATAAAACAAATGTTCTTATGTAAAATTTATTAATAAATTACAAATTACTAAAATATCCTTCAATTAACTTCTTACATTTATTAATGCCGCCCAAATCGCCAGCCTTACCTTGAAACTTTCCATTTTTAAATGCACCTTTGCCTTTCAGTAGTTCTGTAATTCTGAAATAGGCGGAAAATGAAAAATTTATAATGTCACAATAAAAACCTTTTATTTGAATGTAATGTGAATCTTTCGCTGCGAGGAAAGAAAAAATAACACATTAGAAATATTTAATCCTATATATCAATATGTAATGTGAAATATTAAGCTATTCTGTAATTAACAGAAATAGCTGTCGCAATCCTCGATAGTTGACAATACTTACCGCTGTCCTAAAGCATTACAATGTTCCTCGGGCCCTTGTATAATTATCTGGCCTTCCTTCGGCTTGTCGGGGTCTTCGGAAGCCAGGAACAAAAACAAGCCCTTATTCTCCAATCCCTTAATGATGGCCCGGTTAAATTCAGGTGTTGCTTCCTTCTTAAACATGAACACATACTTGACTTTGGGCTCGGTCCTTTTAATCTCCTCAACAGTATACTGAGCTAATTCTAACAGAACATTCTGGAGGTTTTTGTTTGTGACCTTGAGATTTTTCTGTAGTTTTTGGACCAGCTCCTCGTGTTTGGAAGGCTCATTTCTGTAACGTTAAATTACCTGGTAACACAGATCTGATACAAATATTATTGCCAGTAAAAAAAGTATTTTTCACTATTACCTAAAATGATTTTTTTTATGTAGGCAAAAAATAAATTGCGTCTTAATCTATTTTCATTAAAATAATTCCATACTTAAGCAGGCCAGTCAACGCTTTCTCTCTGTCGAGCATTCGCTGCAAGGTGTTCGTTACGCGGTTGCCGACCAGAAACCTGAGATTAGTCTTGCCCTTCTTACCGGGCTCCGAGCCCAATATATTGATCACTTGCAGTTGACTGTAAATTCCATACAAAGTAATGTAACAACCAAAAACATTACTATAACCAATGCATACCAGGAACTACAGACAATTTTATTTATATATAAGTTTTATGTTGATTTTTGCCTAGCCCATTAGGAACCTGGCGTGACGGTATGTTGTTGTTGTTGTTGTTGTTTTTGTTGTATGTATATGTTGTATGTATATGTTGTATGTATGATTATCAGCTGTCCGGTTACAATAACAGAACCACTGAATTGCCTAATTTGAAATCGGATAGCAGTGTGTGGAATTTCTCAGAGTTATTATTGTTATTATTTCCTCTGAATACTTTTTTGGATCTCATGATCAGTCAGTATGTTTGTTATGTATGTTATTATGTTATGTTATTAGAAAGAGAAATGAGTGAGACACATTTTAAGCAATTGTAGTTACGCACAATCCTACTACTATTAATGTCAAGCTAGATTATGAAATTGCACAGAAATATCTTGATGTCTCTCTTCAATCAAATTCCTACTCAAATGTCTTAAAATCCCGTGGTGTCTATATTCGAAATAAAACAACTATATCAAATTTGTTATAATATTTTGCAGTTAATTAAAATTTATTTGAAGGGGTATTATTTTACCTTAAATTTGAGACGTGAGTGCCACAACACATATTTTCATCAATGTTCTCAATACATATGAGTCGAATGGTTTCTGTGCAGTCCTTTGGCAAACCTCTTGTATGGGCCTGGCAACAAAAAATTATATCACACATAAAATGTGTACAGTTTCAATATGTTTGGTGGTAACGTTCTGTTATTTGATAAGAGATGGCGCTAGATGCATCATGTCGGTTTTACGCACATCCCAATTATGCCAATGCTAGTTAATTAATTTTAACATATGTTACAGTCAAGCGCTTGTTGCCTTGACGTGGTTTCAGCTCAGCACTTGCATGGTTGACAAACTCTTAAGTTTCCGTTTTTTTCAATACTTCGAAGTAGGTTTTTTTTCAATACTTCAATACTTCGAAGTGAGTACTACAGAGTGGTGGTCTTCAATACTACAGAGTGGTGAAGATGTATGGTCTAAGCATGCTGTAGTTATTGGAGATCCCACTCCAACAGTGGGATGCAAAAAGAAGTTGCTGCAGCTATACGATCTATTCAGATTACATTTTATGTATGTTGGTGTCATTACAACTTGTATCCATACCTTATCCAATGCTGGATCATTAGCATTGAAGAATTTAACGGTCACAGGTACAGAGGCACGGATCAGGTCATTGCACCTTGCCTCCACTTGTTGTATCATATCATCGCTAACGGTAGTTGAGTTCAGCTCCACATAGCTCTCGTCGGCGCCGAGCCACCAGCTCGTGGTGGGCAGTTTATGTTCATTTTCGAGTATCGCCGAAAGAAGGTGCTGACCTGCAGCAGTATTAGTTAGATGGTGTGATTATTCTAAACCACTTATTCCTAACTTACATTTCTAAGAATCATTTATTACTCCATAATTCAGGAGTTCACAAGTGAGATCAATAAACAATCTATTAACTTCAGCCATACAATAGCAATACAATAATCATTCATTCATTTCTAAGAATTCAATACTTTATTGTTTCTGTTCGTGTGGACTGATGGTCTGTGTACCACAAGCTAACAAATACTCATCTACAGCGATACTAGAATGCAATGAAGGCTAAAGAGATATATATATGAAAATTCCCTTTTTATTTGATGCAATAAAAAATATTTTTGCGACTTAACCCTACACACCAGAGTGTTGCTGCATGTGGTCAAATCTTCGTTCCCAGTCAACCTGTTGCTTAACCAAGGTGCCTATTTCTATGGGTTCTTTGGTGAAATGCAATGCCTCTTCCCCTTTCCTCATTACCTGGAGTACTTCCATGTTATTCAGCCAACCTGTGTCGTGTGGCTAGAACCAATTAAAACATATTGACGATATTAGAAACACATCATCATTAATCTATATCAAATTTAGAGACCCTACCCTATAAACCAGCATAACTAGGAAGTCCAAAGCATGAACAGTTTATATTATGTCAATATTTACTGCAGTTATATTATGAATGTAGAAGAAGCACATCAGATTTGTAAGGTCAGAGATATTTGGCACTCGGTGCTTTCTGCCTACCCCGTTAGAGATCTGGTGTGATGTTATGTTGTTTTTGTTGTTAAAATAAAACACACCAGTTGAAATGACAAGCAAGACAACCTTTTATTCATATATCTCCATATACCCTCAGTTCTTATAATAATTAGAAGTGTCAAAATGTCAACAACCTATTCTACAGAATCAATAAACAACACTTGTTTTTCATATTGTTGAATATTAACTGAATAACGAGTATTAATAGACATAATTTTTAAGGCAAAAAGAAGGTCTATGCTGGCCTATTATACGATAATAAAAAAAATGTATTCTATTTTTGATTTGTTACGTCAATAGCAACATGTCTGGTTGTTGCATTGTTTTGAATGGCCAAGATTGAAAACAGTTCTCTGTTTACCTGTCCACCGCCCGCTGGGAACAGTATTGTGTTGTCAAGTACCACTTGGTAGCCCTCAAATGGTATCACTTTACCATATTCGATCACTGGCTCCTTAGTTTCTTCACATTTTGTCACAGTTGAAGTGTACTACAAACAGAGTGATTGTAGTGTCTTAGGTTATGATTAAACATAAGCATCTCAATTATGATAAGATTTTATTCATTATAAGGTATTTGAATTTGAATTATGATAAACAATAATCACCTACTATGGTATATCGAATTGAAAATCATATTTGTATTGAAGGTATATTCTTGTTATTTTTAAATTCAATCTATTTTTTAAGCCTGTGGGTCCCACCTGAACCCACCAAATAAAACCAAAAAACCTATGCATCCTTCGTTATTACTAATACATTGAGTTTCGATCAAAATTGATCGATTGATTGAGATTTTAAAGTGTCTATCTACAGATCATGCTTTCTTTGATTGTATAACACGAGGAATAGATTATGGAATTAAACCGCGATAATTTTGAACTTACTTCTTTCAAGAAACTATCCTCTTGGCATTTAAAAACCATTTTATTAACTATAAATCGTTTATTTCTGTACCAAATTCATTGGTTTCTTCTTTAGAATCGGTTATAGTTAATATTATACTCAATAAAGTACTGAATTATTCTGTACCAATAAAAATAGAAAACACCAACTACAAAATCTGTTCAAATATCTGACAACTCCGACTTCCGAAGTGACATTGACATTTGGTATACGTTAATTACGTTATGAGTTGCGTTCAACTTTATGAGAAAAAAAAATAATAATTTCACGACATGGCCATCATTTATCGTGAAAATGTCTGTAAAAGGTAAACTTCATAAAATAAGCGAGCTATTTTAAGTGATCCCGTATAAAATAATACCATATTAAGATAGTAATAACGATTTTTTACAATACCGTTTTTTGACAGCACTATTGACACAATATTTCTTCCACGTCAATCGAGTTGGAAATAAAATTGGCATTAGCATGGTTGACTATTTGCCGCTGTGGCTGTATTGCTTCTTGTAAAGTGAATGGCTTGTAGCTGACACAAAACAGTTAACCTTTAGAATCGAAATAGAATTAAATTTTAAAATGAAATTACTATATATAACTTTATTAGTTCTGCCTGCTGCCTTACTGTGCTTTCAAAATGGTGAGATACTTTTACATTCTTTAAACTTTTATTAGAAAGTGTTCGAGTTATGTACGTGGCATCATATTTATTTTGTTTTTAAGAGAAAGCTGCTTAGGAAACTACGGTTTTTTAATAATAAGTACCTGTATTTTAGCTATAGCGTTCGTTTCTTCAAAAGTTTGTAACCTAGATTTTGATTTTATAATTAGAATCCGACAGGATAACTTCATTGTACATTATTTCCAATATTGTATGGAGTTTTGAATGAAAAGAGCTTTGAAGATGCGATCTTTGCTATATAAAGTTACAACTGCACATTTTTTATAATATACTATGCATTTTTATGTTACTTCAATCTCAAGTAATTCTGTAAATTTCAAAAAATGTTCGCCTGTCAAAGCTGCTTTTGCTCAGTGCCATGAATGAAAGTTATGCTTATGTGGACCAGCGAGTTGTGTCAGGGTCAGATATGAGTGGTTTGGTACGTTTCAGGTCATATAGATACTTGCTGAGTTCAGCAGTTCCACAGACTGACATGTGTTTCACATCATGTCGGTGTTCAGTAAACATCACAACAATTTATGTGTTCAGCTAAAAGCACCATTGAGTAAATGTATTTATAACTAAGTAATATCATTTTTGGTACTAGTTGTACATGAATTTTAAATAGATTGTACCTTATGTACCCCTTAGGGGATTACAGGCGTGATGTTACGTTTTTGTACCTTATGTAATCAAATTTCATGTTTATTACAGTCTCCATTATTGCAACACGGGTAAATACATCGTGTAACAAACCTTTACAAATAACCGAATAGAGCAGTGTGCACACTGGTAGTTATACTTCCCTCCAACCGAGCTGTATTGATGTTAAATTTTATGTGAAAGAGGCATCAGATTTTGACAAAACTTGCATATGTTCGTAGAGTCCATTGATATAGGTGTCTTTATTCACACGTACATCTTATCATTGCAACATATACTATTAAGTATTGGATTTAACTTTTAATTATTTAGTTTGCATAATTTTATTTTTTAATTTGTGTACATCTTTATGTATGATCTGTGATGATTATGTATAGCATAGTTACTTAATTACCATCAAATTTTTGTGTTATTATTAATATTATTGGACACATTCTTAGTTTTACTCTAGTTAGCAATTTAAGTTGGAAACAAATTACTCATTAGTCTGTAGGCTAAATTGTAATTTCAATGCAGTACAATATAATGTACTTCATTATAACAAAAAAAAAATTACAT
>DWDX01003371.1:0-13242 GCA_018245675.1 Agara michaeli | reverse complement strand
TCAATAATATGTATGGATATACTTACCTGAATGTAGACGAAGCGCGTCAGGTTTGCAAGGACAGAGATATTTGGCACCCGGTGCTTTCTGCTTACCCCGTTAGGGACCCGGCGTGACGGTATGTTGTTGTTGTTGTACTATTTCCTTATTGGATTTTGGGACTTCGTAATGTCTCTATGCTAAAACGATCCTGAGGATTATAGTCCGTGAAACTTTGCATTAGAGTTCATATGTATGTCAGAATTGTTACAGTCGGTTTAAATAAGGTACATCTGTTTTGTGATTGTGTAATTTATATATGTTTTCATAGGTTAAAGTTACATTAGCATATAGTACTGTCGTATTTTATATTCATTACCTAGTAGTAATGTTTCCGGTGTCAGTGCTTCTGTGGAAACTAAGCTTGCCTTTAATACGCGACGCCTATAAAATGCAAATATCAAGCAAGTCTCCGGCCGTATCTAGATAGCTTTATACAGTTTTATATTAAAAATCACGCTGACAGAATCAAAACAAACCCACCTGAGCTTACGTGCCGTCGCCGTAGCGATCTGGATCTACAATAAAGAGTTTCCTGTGCGATTGTCGAGCGACATTCGACACGGAGGAAACGCGCATTATACTGCCTCCACAATACATGCACGTGCGACGTGTATTATTCCGTGAGAAAGGATTTGTGTGGAGCCATTCGATCGATTCGTGTACGTACAATCGAAATTATTCATAACACTGGAGGTAGTCGTGCGATACGCTTTTAAAATGAAATGCTCAGTGGAGACGTCCCATGAAACCGTATAGATCGAGGTAATTTAACTTTCACCTTAAAAATACTCGATATAAACGCAACGGTCCAACAATATTTCCACAACGTGAAGAACCTTGCAGCATAATGGTGCATGCGCTGCGCAGCATCAGTAGGTATACATCAATGTTGTGACTGTGATCAAACGCTTGTTGGCAGTTCCTAAATCCGATTTAGCCTACCTATGAAAACTAGGATTGACAACTTAACATTTAATTCAAAGAATGGATTTTAATGAAACCAAACAATACTACCACGTATCTACTCGTACATATCTGTCGAAGACTTTATTCACCGATTGCATTTTCCGTTTATTATTATATCATGAAATCAAAATTCTAAATTCAATTTCACTTGTTGTTATCAGACTTTTTCTATTTTAAGCGTTCATATTAAGGTCTCCGTACACTTCATGATCACAGCTACACCTGCGATTCGAACACTATTCTCAATGCGACCACTTACCGCATGATGGATTACTGGCCTTTGTCACTGTAACATAATGGCGAATAATTTGTAAATGCTAGGGACTAAATTAAAACGGAACAACCGATGCCAACCCACGCCGAGTCGCCCTGCCAAGTGAATTGTCCCGTGAAACACTACATTATTACATCCGTCCAATCAAGATATTGATCAGGTATGGCTTGTACGTTATAAATTTAGTCTGGCAACATTGAAATAGTGTCATCGATAGCTACGCACGCCTTGCGCTCAAAGATAGACACTTCGACAAGATCTATGTCGTAAGATGTATTCGAAGATGTCTCACATATTTTGATGGAATGTGTCCGGAGTCGATGAGATGAGATGATGATGACGATGATGATGATGATGATGAGATTGAGAATTTCATGTTTTGGAATTGTAAAATCTAAGCAGGTGGGCTATGTCAACAGCGTGTTGGCTTCTCCATTTTCGGAGGAAGTGACACTGCTGGTTGACTTAACCCATTTAGCTTTATCGAAAGTTTAATTTTGTTTTTGTTTATTTGTTAATTGTTTTTGTTGTATTTTGTGTGCTAATTGTTACGGGACGGTATGGTCGCTCTGCGACAAAGTCCTTTCATAAATAAAAAAAAAAAAATTGTATTCGATATCCATCTTATATTATTGTCCATCTACATTTTAAGTATCAATTGATTTTTTTAATAGGATTTTCATGCGTATATGTAGCTTTATTATCGATACGGTTAACTGGTTCATATATTTGATTAGGTAATAATCATTTTAGAAACTGAAGTTCGACACCTGACCATTGACCTTTGTTTATCTCTCATAGGTTTAACTGCTGATTCTAATCTAAATCTGCTGATCGTAATCTACATTCATTCTATTGATTAAGATTATCTTATTGGAGGGATTGATTATGGTAGATTAAAAAAGAAATAAAAGCAAACAAATTAAATATGTTCATCCAGGGCTCATTTAAAAAGTATTTTTAGACAGACAAAGACAAGTCTAATTCACAGAATGAAGTCAAACAAAGATGAATGTTATTTTCCTATAATAATAGAGTAGAGAGCGACAGTTGAAAGTAAACATGTTACGTTACGGACGTCTGTTTGTTTGTACGACAAAAATGGCGTCGGGAACAACACGCGATTGACACATCGCTTCGTATTGTGATGTTGATTTAGGACAGGTCAATTATATCGGACACCTATTCGCATTGTTTTACCAATATTTGTAGCTGATGCTAAATCAGTCTTGTTGTCGTAGCGTTGTAGGTACTACCTACATACGTCCCAATCCTACACTCTGTCTTCTCCATTCGCCGTTGTGTTCATAGGTACAGTAACTTTCTGTGTTATGGGACGTATACCTACTTAACAAGAGAAAATAAAGATAGCCTTATATTGAATTCGAATTATTTACAAAATCAAAATATCACTAAGCTCTTCACTTGAGCTCCTTGATGTTTGAAAAATTATTCATAATTTACGACAACGTCGGTCGTATTGATCTCAGTTTTCGAACCATTTATGAAACATAAATGGATATTACACCCTTTTGTTCGCAGATGAATGGTTAGCGATATAAAAACTATAACTCTATAAAGGTATGTAAGTAAAACAAACATATTGTTCTTGACTGTACTGCATCCTGTGGATAGTGGTTATTTTTAGATACTTTCGATCCGAAAACTCATAAAAATCTTTATTATAAATATGAACGGAGCGATAGTTCATTTTATGGAATCACGTTTTAATAATAATCAAACGTTTGTTTCGGGACTTCCGCAGCCGGTCTTTGTATCGATGTAGTTAAGAAGGAAATGTAATTCACCCTTTAGGATAATAATATACGCACGTACTAATGGACTACAGATATTGTGAGAAATTAAAAAACCTACTTAACTTTAATGTAATATTGTACCTAAATTACTATGAGATAGATGTAACAACTAACATCTCTTTGACATATAGCTAGTCATTAACTTTTCGTATATACTCAAGAGATAAACCAAATAGCTATTTGCCATGATGTATAAAAAGGCTTTTCTGATTGATAAACATCTTAGACAGCTCCTATTACTTTACGGTGTAAAACACGTAAAAATTTAGAATTATTTTATTATCATACCGTTACCATTATCATGCAAATAATGAATAGAATCCATTTCTAGTAGTAATCAATCACTGAAACATCTACACTAATCGTAGATCATTTCCCGAATGCGAGAGGACGTTACGTCTCAGTTTAATGTCCCCGTTGACGCGCTCAACTGTCCGTCCGTCCCCTCGTATCTCTTGCACTGGTCGGCTTTTCATTTACACATAATTACGTTATTGTTCCCGACTGTACCCCCGATTTCGGCATTGACAAAGTCACGCTAAATTAGGGTGAAAACAACCGGAAGTAGTAAATTTTCAAGTTGTTGTCATTCTTAATAGTGGATACAAGATTGCATGGAAGTAACGACATACGTACATAGTATAGTAACGTAACCTTTCTTCTATCAATCAATTAAAGGAAAAACTCCAATGAAATCACACAAGAGACAACATTATTTGTTCTAAATCCAAACAAGTATTATTATTATTATTATTTTGGTTTCCCACAGTTGGTTGTGGTCTTTCTAGAGATTCTTGAAATTTATTCTTCTTAGTTTATCTACGTAAACTCATGGAAACAAGCGATAGTGGTTACTTTGTTTGTTTGAAGTTATTTGAATTGCCCTGAAGCATGTCAGACCTACAGTAGGTATGCATCTCTCAATTAACTGCATTAATGTAACCTCTGAAGTGAAATCAACCCGTAACTCCGTTCGTCCGCACTGGAGCAGCGTAATAGAGTAATCCAATTCTAGTAGAAACCCAGCAGTTGACTTTAACAAGGTTGCAGTTGTTCTGAAGCAAGGAGAAAACTCATGTAAGTATTGCATTCTTGCACCCGGGGACTCCGCTCGGAGTTGCCAAAACTTAAGTAGGGCATTAATTGAACTGTGTAATTGAATAGACTATAGTTGTGTCTTTCAATAATAGACCGTATCAGAAAGATAGAACTTTGAACAAAGGCTTTTAATAAATTTAAAAGTCCTAAAGATTTCTACAAATTTTGAGTAAGCTGCTCTTTTTTATGATCACAGGTGTTTCATAGAAACATTGAACAAAGGAAAATTTTTGCATTAAAGTACAATCAGAAATGCTATCTAATTGTTGGATGCAGTCAAATGCATTGTAAGTGATGAATTATAATATGTGTTCACGTACACATCGGAACGCATCTGGTTTTGGTTCAATCGAAAAAAATATCAAGTTTCCACTCGCTGTGTGCCATTTTTTTGCCACCCGTATGGTAACTATATTAGTGTGAAAATAAAGCTATTAAAAATGTGTTTGCTCAAGCGGCGCCTAAACTTTTTGTCCACTTAATTCGAATCAGTGATTTTTAGTAGTAATTAAATTCAATTATTTAAACGTAACATCACGCCTGTAATCCCCTAAGGGGTAGACAGAGGAGTGTAGTACACTCCCACAATTATTACAATATTACACAATTCAATTATTTGATACATAAATATACCTGTAAGATACGTAAAGTACAAATTATGCTTTATTTACTACTAGCTTTTGCCTGCGACTTCGTCTCGCGCATATACTATTATACACAAAACCTTCCTCTCGAATCACTTTATCCATTAAAAGAAACCGCATCAAAATCCGTTGCGTAGTTTTAAAGATCTCAGCATACATAGGGGCATTGGGACAGCGGAAAGCGACTTTATCTTATACTATGTAGTGATTCTCGTATCTAGGTTCAAGTAGTAATTCGTTCTTGGCATTACTCACCTTTTGAAGTCTAGTATGGTGAAGGTTAGCCATAAGTGCATACAAAACAAAAGAAATATTTGTAATTTGTATATGTAAAAAAGTTTGACATAATTAAACAATTCTAGTTTTAATCAGCAACAATCAGTGGAGTAGGATTTTCTACAATATATTTTTCCCGGAGATAGGAAACATTTAATAAATATAATGAGATTTTGTTGAGACTTGTCTAATGACCTTAGGAAGATGACGGGAAACCGCTGGATCCAAAAAATAGCGCAAAATTAGGTTATGGCGCCGTTACGACTGATATTTGACTAAAAAACGCCCATAACTTTGTAAAATTCGAGGTTCGTGCTAGTATTCCAATGACTGGGATTCAAACTTCAGTACCTACCTATACCAATGCAGTATTGCATATATTAATCTTAAGTGTAATGTTTATTTCATCTTTCTGAATGTCAAAGTAACATTGAAATATGCACAATCATTTTACTCCAATCAATACGTTCCATAAGAAATAAGACTACCTTTACACAACCTCATTTGTTATTTGCTTTGTTGCAGGTATAAATCATGATTTTACCTACGGCCGTGATGAAACGAAAACACACGGGAAAAAAAAAGGAACATCACGTTTGTAATGAAACGAAAACACACGGTAAAAAAAAAGGAACATCACGTTTGCAATGAAACGAAAACACACGGTATTGTAGATTTATTTGGATTTTACTATATTAAAACAGTTGAAGTAAAGGTAACAATCAATTTGTACAGGAAATTAAAGAAATATTCTCATTTTATATAAAATCGTTTCATCTGTATCTCTTAAAGTTACTTGTTATATTGCCAGTATTATATTATAAACGGCATTCTCAACTAAATACCGAATGAGCTTCTGTTCCAAAATCAAGCTGTATTAATTAGAATCCATATTAAATTACGGATGGCGCCTTTCGGGCAAACATTACAAAGCCATTTTGTCTCTGGTCAAGTGTTACCAGACGTCTGCCCGACTATAGACAATAATATCTTTGTAGCAACGAGTGCCCGCACAAAGACCATTGTGGCCGAATCAATTAACCCATAATGTGGCCATTGTGAAATACGCGCCTAACATTGTCTTAATGTATCTCACTCGGGTATCGTAAAATAATTTTTATAGTTCTATTTATGGCCGAACTGAATTTATTGGGGAGATAAGTTTCAGTAGCTTCTCGGTGTAGGATTACTTAGTCGCTTGCAGTTGCACGATTTATAGACTTAATTTTGATCGTAAAAGAACCGAGGAGAAGATAATGAAAATCGCTGAAATACGAGAGTTATTTTCGTGAATTACCTGACTTTCAATTAGGCAGAAAGAAACCAGCTGCCCCCGTGTCACCTGTTGATAACCAAATGTCACCTCAAAGAGCGGAACGCGGGATCGTATTCCGCTAAAAACTCCGAACGGTAACATCAAAGCCGGAGAGTACATTGACACACAACTTTTAGAAATCAAAATCAACCTAAAACACAAATGTAATGGACGCTCAAGATATGAGAAACTTTGAAGAGGCAGTCATTATTGTCGAGTAACCCAAAACCGACACATGTGACACATATCGTCCAGGATTGCGATGCCACATGTGAAATGAGAAAAAAACGACAAAAATCTGTTGTCACTACTCCCTAAGGTACGAACAATGCGGCGGCTATATCCTGCGGCGTTCGCCAAATCAATTTCAACTTTAGCATCTAGCTTTTAAAATCTAAATCCTCGCGACTAATTTAGGATTTACAGTCGATTTCATTAGAACAGACAGTTTGTTTTGAGATTATTTTTTGTGCAACCTTCCGTAACCTTTAGCCTGTGACATGGATTGTAGATTAGGCATATTGTTGACCTTTTTGCTTCCATTTTCGAAATGCACGTGTTCCTAATTTTTTTGCGACCGCTCTTAGGGAAGGGCCTTTTGTTTTTATTGAGATTGTACAAGATTTGCATGTGTTTCAAACGGTTGCTGAAATAACAACGGATTGTGAGCACGTCATTATAAATGACAATTTATTTTCTACTTGCATTCTTAGCCTGTCTCAGTAACGGTCCGGCTCGGGGAAGATAAAGAATTAGATTTATAGGACCGCAGTGTTCTCTTGTTATAATGTCAACGGAAGTTCTAATATTGGAATATCGCGTTCAGCCGTGGAGGTCGTTGACAAAATTAATGCTTTATTATGAAACAATGAACAGAATGGTGTTTCTGATAAATAATGCGTTGCGGCACGAATGAGAGATGTTCCCGGTCATAATGGCGACATCGGTCTACCGCCGTGATGTTAATACGAACACATGTTCGATAGTGGATCATCAAATGCAAATCTATAGTACAATATCATTTCATTAAAAACACATAAAAGTATATAATTTGTGAATGTTAAAAATAACAAATGTTTATGTAGAAGTTTAGTATCATAAACGTTACTTTCGCAATTAAATAAATAAATAAATGGAAGTCACAAATCTCTCGGAGAAACACATCCGCAAACAGAAACACACGAACGTGAAGCGAGTAATGAATTGGATAAATTATTATTGTTTGATTTCAAAAAAACAATTAAGAGTAAAAGATAGTTATTTTACTACCGCATAAATTACTGCTGTGAACACGTAAAAGCGGCGTGGAAGTCTTATTATATGGTCCACGGTTACAATATTCAAATTGAAATTAAGTCTCCCATTACCGTCTTTACTAATTGGGTGTGAAGCGACGCCCTGTGTTCTAGGAATCCTCATTTCCATACTATTAAAGGTGGAAATGTCTGCCATCACAGATTTATGGGCAAATCTTTGAGATGTGTTACGAATAAAAATAATAGAATTGTCGTGTCTAATAATATATCGGCCGTTTCCGTTCGGCTTTTAGTTTATTTTGGTTGTAGACGCGAATATTATAACGCTCATTCACGCTAGCGTTAAGCGCAAGATTTTAGTTTAATGCTCATTCGTATTCAGGATTTAATGGACAATATATAACCGCGTTAATTTTAATTGATATAAGGTAAATTGTATCACAATTTACCTTATATCAAATCATTGTGTAACACTGAATATGTCCTGGACACGTAACATTTGTTGTATCGTTTAATCGGTATCATAAAATCTTTTACAGAGTTCACAAATTGGAAAATGTTGTGAAAATTACTTTACCTTCAAATTGAACCGCTACCTGTATTGTTAATGAAATTCGTGGTAATAAATTTTATTTTAATAACCGATATCAAAGTCGAGTCAACAACACCAAATTATATTTCGAAAACATTTCGAACATCGCAGCATCGAGAGCATTTTAATCCGCACAAACGAGCTATCCCGTGAAACAAAACCAAATCCGATGACTAATGTCTCGTCATCTTCCATCTTGCTCACATCGCACACAAAAGATGGAACAATAACAGGCGAGACCATGATAAATGCTACCGGTACCGACTCAAAAGAAAAAGAGATCAGATGTAGGCGATAATTCATAAAAAACAATAATAAAGGGGTAATTTCGTTCAGAATAACATTGTTCCCGGTTGATTTAGGGACGCTGTTAGCATTAGAACAGACTCTGGGACTCCGCGGCTTGTCGACATATATGTTTGATTTTTTCTTATACTAATTTCCAATGATTGATCGCTTTTCTTACTAAATCAGAATTGACGATATCACATTTCTCGCAGTTATATGACTCCTCAGCTCGACCATCCCAACTATTTCTATCAAGCAAAAGAAATGTGTGTGTTTTATGAAGTTATTAACATTCACATAAATAGTTCAGATGTAATTATCACAATTGAAAATGAGTCCATTTTACATATTAATGAACTGCAGATTACCTCGCTACGTATTAAAAGAAAAACGAATGTGATATTTTACCGAATTTAATTACTGCAATATAAAATGTTGAAAGTTATTTGCGTCAACTGCAGAATGTTCCGAGATTTTGTAACAATGACAGCCAATTTACTATATTCGCGTGGCGTAAATCCAGTTTCTTGAAAACTCTTTGTTCTTTGTTGTAGATAATTTAAATGAATTGTGTAAAGAAATAATAGTTCTAATGCTAGTTCTAACGATAATGAAAACAAATGATTATATAATAATAAATGTATAATAATATGTTTTTGCTCACGTTTTATCTGTTAATGTAACATTATACTATGTTGTTTGTAATGAATATCAATTTTCGTTCTGAATTTTACATCAACCACGATCCCAATCACTAATTTGTTCGCTTCTGTTTTTACGTACATTATCTGAATTAAATATTTAATTAGCTTCTGATCGCTGATATTATAATATACGCATGAAAGAAATTATTGAATCAGTTTCACATTCAATTAATTAATAAATCTGAAGTCCATTTTAATAGTCGCAAATTACATTGCAATCTGCGTCTGCTGAAAAATGCAGTTTTGTCACAATTTTTCTCGGTATCAATTAACATTATACAGTTCGTGACGTCTATCGTGACTTTGTTAATAAAATAAAAAATATATATGCCAGATTAGAAGAAATTAACCAGTGGCCAGTAAAAACCTCATCCTTCTAAGAATACAGCACTTTCGCCAGCTGAAGTAGAGCGAACCACTTCTGTTTTATTGTTGGGGCCATATTTTACGACTGGATTGTGTACGGATTTAGACTATAATGAGGAGTTTCCACTGGTACCATCTGTAGCGGTTATTATTGTCGTAGTATCTATGTTCTATATCGCAGCCCGTTCTATGAGACATTTATAATTGGCTCTACATTTCCTATTGCTGTTCAGAACTAAATAGCTTCTTAGGTATGCACAGAGTCCCGCTTTTGTTGAAAGGGTTACACAGAATCTACGAAATTATTATAAAATCAGTTTACAGAAATAGGAAATATCAATAATGACATTAAGAATTCATTTTATCAGTAATACGAGGCGCGTTGAAATCAATTGAAATCAATCAAAAACAAAATTATAACTTATATATGACTTAAGATATGTCAAATACTTTATACCCAAAATTTTATTTCTTAATACATAACGCGTCAACTTTAACAATCTCAAAATGAAGCAAGCATCCATTGTGAATTTACTACGTGCATTAAATTGTAAATACTACAAAAATTTGTATACCAATAGTGTAGTGTACACGCGCTCTTAACTTTTAAGACGCCATTGCGCACTCCGTTCGTAGTGTTCAATCACACGACTGTTCCGCTATCTCAGAGATTATAATGAAACTTTTATGGCTTCAGTTTTGATATGACCAAACAGTAATGCCTTTACTACACACGTTATACATACTCGTATTATAAGACTGCGATATACGTCATGCACTCTGAAACTTTGCGATATATTTACGTCGTCTATATAAACTGATTTATTGAATAAAGCACGTAATCTACGTTCATCTATACATATAGATTTTAAGTATTTAATCATTTGTTTTTTTTTCCAGAAAGCTTGACTTAATTCCAATATACCTTTAAACATATACCCATGTCATCTTAAGAGAAAAATTTTACTAAAGTTTATTTTTTTAATTATTTCACAATGTCATTGTTAGCAGATGAAAACATACTGTTAATGATGAAATAAACTGTTAGCTTTATCTTTTAATACATCGAAAAGGCTTTTATCTTTCACATTAGCATTTATATCGAAAAAAGTAGCGTTTTCTGTAACCCATTCATATAAATTTGATACTAATTAATACTCCTCATCTATTCAAATTCCTTCTTTATGTCGACTTTATTAGACATATATTTAACCAACAAACATATAATTGGCCAACGCGCAATTTATTTGACATCCATTATAATTTTATTGTTATTGAACTATCGTAACAAAGGTAACCAACTAAATATAATGACGGAGTGGAATCCGTCGGAAAAAAAAACCTTTACGGAACGAGCTTACACAACAATGCGTATTGTGGAGCCGTTGCTATCATTAGTATTGATGACGCAAATATTACAAATCTCAAAACATACGTTGAAAAAACATTAAGAGCCAATCAAGGTGCAGGAGGCTACAATGGGATGTCTATTAAAGAATGAGGTGTACACAGTACGCGTAGCGTAATAAAGGGGGGAGCAGACAAAAGTAGTAAAGAACGTAATGATTCGGAAGAGAGTGGATGTACGTGAACGTGAATGTATGGAACGGAGCATGAACATTACAAGCGAGGCTCAATCGCAGCCGCGGCTTTGTGCGGGACAATGCGAGCATAATGCTCGGTCAAGGACTTGAGGCGAAGGACAAAAGGGTTGCAAGATGTGGTAAAACACTCACAAAATTTCGGTACAGCTTTACGTTCAAATACATTTTTTATGAATAGATTCTAATGAACGCGATGTGTCTATCATTTCGATTGCATCCGTCAGTTGTTATTTTATTTGTGGGATATAAAGTTTCCTTAATTTTTTGTCATAAATAAATAGTTATATAAATTGAGGCTTGCACAAAATGTATACACCCGTGATTAGTATTAATAATTATAATAAAATATTTGTGGACGACTTGTAATGGTTGACGAATTTTTTCCAAGATTTTATTTAAACAAAACGTTTAATCTTATATGCAATGGAGGATTTTGTGTAGACTGGTATTATGCGAATCTCGTATTGTGCGATCTGAGTCACACAGTCGCTTGGAGCATTGTGAGAGTTAGAAGCATCAGCGAGATCAGCGTGAATAAAGGCATCGAAGCTGGACCGGAGCAAAGGGGTAGTACAATGTCGGCGAGGTCCAAACAAAAACTGACAACACAATACGGAGTGGCCCAACAACAGTGGCCGCTCATAAATCAACCTCTGACAAAAGTAACAATGGTATTGAGGGTACCTTATAAGAGATCTTAGTATTGTGTTTATTCTTTGATGTTCACTAATAAAACCTTTGATTAATATCGTATAGACGGAACCAGTTGGTATGCAAATAATGGATATAAAGGAGGAATTCCTCGGTAGTCGAATCACACGTGCTGGGGTGTGAACAAAGACGCTAATGCTACATCTTCTTCACAATGCTTTTGTTGGTGGTGGACTGTATTCTTGTTAGATTTGTTGTATACGGCCGTATGGTTCCATTTTGCCCCAATGTGTGCTAGTGACCTTGGATACGTATTATCTCTTAACTGTACGCTAGTAACTTATAACCGGAGTAATATTAGTTACAATTCTTGTTTATAACTTTTGTGTTTCTTTTTACTTGCTCAAACTTCAGCTTTTTCCGGAAAACGTTGATTTCTTTATTTGGATTGATATTTATTTTACTACAATGTCTTTATATACAAATATGTAAATCTATTTGGAGGTATTTTTATTTACTTTTCACTCGAGTAGATTATTTGACCAGAAAAATGGGAATAGAAGGGAGAATTATGGTTTTTTACGTATTTTTTTTACTCTTGACTTAATCGTGTGTTTGACTTATGGAAGGAGGCAATATTTAAAAATAGACCGATAGTGGTTGAAGTGTCTCAATTTAAACAAATGCGATATGGGTCAGACGTTTCGTCGTTTTGACCCCGAGATTATCAACTTTTTGTGCTTGAACTGTTTTATTGTTTCCAATTGGAGTATTATCAATTGAATTGTGTCTCTTAATTTAGGTTATTTGAGATAATAACCTAGCCATCATAATATTTTGTCCGTCGTAATCTTATTGCTATGAGCTCAGAGTTTGTTATCTACATCTTTGTATGTTCTGGACATCGTTTTATTAAATTCTCATTTTATCAACTAGGGATTTCATTATCGTCTATGTATAAAATAGGACATAAGATATAGAATTACAATGTTCTAAATTGACTTAATTTTATTTTGTTTGTAGGTTAATAATCGTCCATTGATTCATGTTTAAACATTGCTGTCTGGTCGCAAACATATTTCAACGATGCGTTTTATTTCTTTTGTAAATTTATTCTGTGAATATTTTTTGTGTTTTTATTGATTTACCTTTCCGTAGGTAAATATCGCAATTTCACCTAGTTGTTATTAGAATGGTCTCGACCAATAAGCAGTTTAACAGATAGACCAAAAAAATCCCCAGTTTGTCAAACTCAATGATGACAAATAAAAATAATAATAATAATAATAATAATACTCTTTATTGTACACCACAGTAAAAATAGGACATCAGTTATACAAAGGAAACAA
>DWDX01003370.1:0-13244 GCA_018245675.1 Agara michaeli | reverse complement strand
TATGCTTCTCTCTCTCTCTCTCTCCCCCCCCCTCTGTCTCACTCTTTCACTCTTTCTAACACTTAATAACACAATTTATGTGCGTGTATTCAACATCTGTCTCATTAATGTAAACGAACGTACGTTTACATGCCGACTTCTAGTGAAGAAATAGAATGTACAAACATTTGCCTTGAACTTTATCTTAGTTTTAAATTCACATATAACACGTTTCATTGATAGACGAAAGGTGTAACAGACTGTCAGTTTGGTGTACCAGTGTGGAAGATCGACCCGCGCTTTTCGCTGAAACTTGAAATATGTTCAACTCAACAGTACCTAATCATGCAATGAAACTTTAAATTAAGACTCTTTTATTATGTATTTTCAATAGTCAACTGGTTAATATGAAATTATAAATACATCATAAATCATAATATATGTACATTTAATTAGGCATGGCACATAAATTGTTTTGCTATAGTGAATAACAATGTTCAATCAGATGTTACAATTTAGTGACGCAACGATGCTTCCACTTGTGTAAAAACAGTACATTTATACACAAACAGACTAAAAGGGATATAACCTTGTTGCGTTCTAAATAATACATACATTCAGTCACATCTATTTTCGTAGGGGTCTCCGTTTACTTACGGATGTTTAGCGGTTTTGACAAACTTCTATCACCTCTTCTGTTTCCATCAAAATCGTCATAATTTTAATAGTTTAACCAGAGCTGATGTTATTCCGACTGCTCATCTATCTCCTTACAAATTAATATCGATAACGATAGAACTGGGATTCGTTGAATATGACGTAACAGCAAAGTACATTTCAGCTAACATAAGGTTATCTAAACCAATTGTTAGCACAAATATTACTAAACAAACCCCAAAATCTTTGCCCTCGTCACCACACGTGTTACGCTTTCTATTTAAATTCTGTATTGCGTAACTCATTAAAGATATTGGCTCGTTGAATCAAAAGTGCAGCGCCGTAGGTCGAACATTAAGAACGATCCAGCGAAGCACGTTAGACATAAATGTCGATTGGCATCAATGACTTGTAAGAGATGTTTATCGTTTCTGTGGGATTCTTATTGCATTTTGACTATATACAGTTTGTTATCACTTTGTACTGAATAAAATAAATCTTTAAAAGGGGAACGTAAAGAGGTTGATGTGACAATAGTGATAATGAAAGGGCAGCAAAGCGGCTAACTTGGTTACAGTCTCCTCTACATTTTACCGCGGTGCATGGTTCACTAGCGCCTCGGAAAAGCCGAGACGTTACCTCGCCGGACTGCTAGTGACAAACTGATGGTTACACGGCTACGAGAGCCGGTCGCTCGGAAGATTTATAACAGCCTTCGAGGCTTTACCCGACAAGCCTTAACTGATATCTCACTATAACGATCCACTGCTCGAAGTGCTCCTCCGAAGCACGAAAACGCCTCCGTAACCACCAGTTACCGTCACACGGTCATCTTTTTCAAAAGCCGGTCATAATTTGTAATAATCGGCTTGTATTTTGAACTAGGAACGTATTCGTTGCGAAGATCCTAAAGCCGCTAACTCCGTAATACCGTCCACTAAGTGCGTAGATACGAACGCGGTAACGAAATAGGTCATAGCCAGATGTTTGAAATCGATTCGACGCAACGAGACATCTCGCTTAAGGTTGTTGCACTCAACTGTTTACTTTTTTCCACAAGCCTTTATTTATCTTTTGTACACCGAACGTTAAGGTGAATTGTTTGTTTTAGTGTTTTATTAGGGTTGTGCTTTGCGACTCGGATATGATTTTAAATTATCAATAGATTCATTTAATGCACCGAACAATGTTTAAGAATGAGAATATTTTATTTCCGGACGATGACAAATGCACATAATAAAGATGAAATTTGTAAAAAACACGCATGCAAAAACACGTTTAAATAAGTGGTACGTATTAATTTAAGATAAGCAATCTCACAGTATTGTGTTCGTTGTGTCATAGCACCCAGTAAGACTAGTCCATCTAACAATGTAGTTGCACATATGCCTTCCACTCAGAAATATACTGTGGAAGCGAAAAGATAACCAACATTAAATAGCATTAGAGGCATAAGGACGGTCGTAGTTGCCTTGCAGCCTCTAAGGACCAACATGGCGTCTGAAAATAAATCGAATATTACAGACTTTATATAACAAAAAAAAAATATGTCAGTGTAGTGGCGTCTTCGTAGGAGAGAAATATACGAAACATATTCTTAATAAATAAAACTAGGTTTTGTGTTAAAAAAAACTTTCAAACCCGTCTCGTCAGCGATCATTTGTTTGTAAGCGTTACGATAGAAGAATCGTTGCGTTCCTATACATTTACATTTAAATTGCGTTTGTCGATGTCGCCACAGTGAATTTTTAAAATTAATGGCCTATTATTGTCGCCGAGCAGGTCAAAGACTTGGTGCAGAGATTAAACAAAAAACATATCCACTGTTAGTTTTTTCTTAAATGTGACACGATTTACGTTATCTATCAGATGGATTGATTGTGCGTAGAATTTAAAGTGACTAATTTTATATATTCACAACAAAAATATATCACAGAGAAATCTTAAAAATCGTCCATTATTACAACATTACTCATACTACGCCATTATATTGTTGCCAGATCTAAAAACATTTTGTGCGTCCGTGACTCTTCAACATTAAATCAAAATGTTAGATATAAAATTTCATTGGTGTTATTGATTCCGTTCATTCTCTTAATAAATGATTATAGACTCCAAAACATGACCACATTTGAAACAATAATAGCAAGATTTATGTAGGTTTTGCAAATAATATGTTGAATAAGCACAATACCGTATGATATACTTAAACAGACATTGCGTTATCATTGCAGACAGCCACTATCAGCACCATGCAGTTTGATAACCCACATCCCTTATGCGAAAACCGAGATAGTGCTGTCCAAACATTTGTCGACTCCCGCGTCTCGCACGCTATCGCCGCGTTACAAATTTGGAAAGATCCACTTGGCAGATAGCGCGCACAGCAAATGTGTCTAGGACTTCGTCTATCTCAAAACCTTGGAAAACATCTTTTGTGTTTTTATCTCGGAGACGAGACGAGTATTCGCGTTTTTGTTTCCAAACCGTGTACAAAATAATGTTTCGAATGCCATCATCTCAATTTTCTTTTAAACATTGCGGAAACGTCATGTCAGAAGAACGGCATTCGAAGCCAATACAAATGTTTCTGTCACAAATTATAACTTGGGAATCGAACAGGAAATTTCCTCTTGATTTACAGTGTCAGTGTCACTACGCATGTTGGTAGTGTCAATTTCGCTAAATGGTTATCGGTCATCAGGTTGGAGTTCAAGCTGGTCTCAGGCGTAAGTGCTTACAAGTGTCTGACTTGTTCCGTCTCGTAACAATTGTAGTCGGTCCAAGTATTATCTTTTTCACGTAAGGCGTTTAAGAATAGGGATACTCACAATTTATGTTCGTGAAAGTTTCCTTTGATATTATGGAAAGTCAATTGAATATCTCCGTTTTTTTCCTTATATTGTACTATGTTCTCGTTCAAAATCTTGATCCATCATAGACTCGTACACTCCTAATGCACCATCGTTAGGTAAATTGTAATGTTCAATCAGATATCGGATAAGAGGTTACCGCGCGCCAGTTTAGTTACTACTAATTCCCCGTTTTAGATTCTCTACACAATCTTTCACTTAGTAAATTATGATAATTCGACCGGAGAAGTTACTGTAGCATATAAAGGCGCTTGAATAATCCGGGGACGCGTTCCCCGCTTTAATTTAGTCGCTTGCACCGAATCTCAAGATTGTTGGAGTTCGGCCAAACTGAGCACTCGGGTGCATGGAGTCTTTTATGAAAGAATTATTGTTTCAAATTTCGTTTGTAGTTTGCAGTTTCAGCCAGTGAATAGCTAATGCGAAGCAGAGACTTCCCGCGACAAACAAACTTCAATCCGTGAAAGTTTCGGAACCGCTTGTTTAAATAATTAAGTCACCATAATTATAGCATCACCGTTGTATTGCTTAATTCCTGCAACACGCTTTCTCACGTGCACTTAAACACGAATAGCAAAAACTATCCCATAACAGACGACGTGTACAATATTTAAGGTTTTAGGCTAACCCACCTTTTTCTTGAAATCGCTGACGTAAATCAGGACTGGGTAGGAAAATTGCGAGCATACAATACTCGTAATATTGACATGTGCTTTCCTAACACGCGACCGATTTTGCTATTCGCATACCGTTCTCTATTCCCTCTACATAAAATCGAATGTTCTAGCAGTGAGACAAAGTACACCTTCATGATTTGAAGTATGCTCGATTTGGGTCAGTTCGACAGCCAATGTCGAAATACCATCGAAATACCTATTGTTTGTCCGTTAATATCCAGGTAAATGGGTTACATATTGTTGTTTAACTTGCCCTTAAATTTAACAGCCTTTACCTTTTCTTATTTTTCGCTAAATCCATTTGAGACATTAGACGCTGCGTCCGACCCGCCGTGTTCAGTCGGGCCGTCTAATGCGGTACTTACAATTTATTCTTAAACTGTTGCGGTAACCGTGATTGCGTACGCGCATTGCAAACAAACGTTGGCGGTTTTTTTTTCTTCTCGAATTTAGAACGGCCTCCCACGGGCTGCTGAAAGTGGGTTAATGCCAAGCCCACGCGACCTGTGCCCCTTGGTTGATTGACACGCGTCTGTTAACAATACTGCTATATTTTTTGTTCTACAGAATGTCGCCTACGGTAAAGATAGATTTCTTCACCGGAAGGTCGCACTGGAACCAGTGGCAAGTTTCGCTATAAAATTTCGAATATCTGCACTCATTGAAGCTAACAGCGCTTAAATTTCGTTTAAACTTTTTAATTCCTTGAGTAATGATGATATGTACTTTTAATTCCTTGAGTAATGATGCTATGTGCTTTTAATTCCTTGAGTAACGTTGTTATGTACTTAGAATTCCTTGAGGAATGTTCTTATCTACTTTTAATTTTTTGAGTAATATTGTTAAAGTACTTTTAATTCCTTGAGTTATGTTGTTATGTACTTTTAATTTTTTGAGTAATATTGTTAAAGTACTTTTAATTCCTTGAGTTATGTTGTTATGTACTCTTAATTTTTTGAGTAATATTGTTAAAGTACTTTTAATTCCTTGAGTTATGTTGTTATGTACTTTTAATTTCTCGAGTAATGCTGTTATGAATTTAACTGATATTTTTACTTGATATTTTTAATTCCTCCAGTAATGTTGTCATGTAATTGATAGAACAGCTGGTTTTGTATGTTTGTACGATAAGAATCACTTTGCGGTGTTTCACTTTTGCGCTCTTTTTTTTTTTGGTATCATAACATAGCTGTAAATATGCTCCCAATCCGAGGATATTATTCATTCGTTATTGAAGCTCGAACAACAACAAAAAAAAGCACTGATCCCGTTGTGAGGTCAGCGATTGTCGTCGCTTCGGCAGCAATTAATCAGCCGTGCAGGATTATACTTTATACTTTTAATGTTAGCGACCCATTACTCTCGTTAAGATTTCGCGTGGGCGTCGAATTAACGTTACTCGTACATGTAACGCGACCCCGCACATGCGATGAATATATGAAAGAATTCCGTTAATTGGCCCGCATTCGTATATGGTACGGTATGATCGTCTCGCTCATTGATTCGAATGATTCCATACGAATTACCGAATGAATCACCATGTTTCATTTGGCATATAATTTGTTGATTTTTATCTTGTTGACTTTTACGATTTCGTTGGATCAAGAGTGGCGAGATTATAAGCTCTATAAGGCATGCCAATAAGTATTTTGTAAATAGAAAGCGACTCTACAGCACTTAATGCGTTTCGCCCGCGACCTTTTAGCACTTTCACATTTAATTTACAAATTCGAACTCTACATTATTTTAATTGAAAAGAAAGTCACACACTCGCACACAGATATAAATCTAAACAATCTATTGACTAGTTCTACCCACAACGATATATTTAAGAACCTTTCATAAATCAATTTTTTTTTCTTTAATACGAATCCGATATCAATACTGATTAGGGCAAATTTTTAATTGCCCCTATGCAGAAAGTTTAGCTCTCGATGCTTAAAAGTAAAAATAATAATGATAAGTAAAAATTATATTTCTTGCAAATTACATATTAGTATTATTATATTATGTTCAGGAGAACAGAACCTTTGGGAGGACGCAAAGGTTTTCTGGAAGAAATCGCGTAGTAGCGATAAGATTGGCTTATTGTACTGAATCAACTATGTATCCAAAATTCATTGCTCGTTTGTGGTGCAATGAAGAGTATGATTAATGTATTTTTTCTTTGGTCCAAAGTTTTATTTTAGTGAATATAACATTAATATCGGAATGTAGTCATTTGTTTAAAGCAAAGAAGAAAAAAACTCGACAACTCGTCGGTTGCATGAAATTTAAACAATTTCGTTGTCATCCTACTGCCACATAACATCGACGTTGCTTTAAAAATTTAAATTCGTCTTATTTACGAACACGTCCGGTTCATTTAAAACTGAAACACATTAGCCCCAAAAAGATACAGTTATTATACCAGACTCAATAACAACTGAAAGTATTATTTAGTCGCCGTTAAAAGCCAACGACGAAGGTTGCCTGCGATTATTGAAACTGCACGGACCATGACCCACTGAATATCTTTATCTTGACCTCTCGAATGGAACTCAAAGGCATTATGCTTAAATTAAACTAACATTGTAACTGACTGCCTCGTTAGTCGGACGGTTGCTAGCGCGACTGCCGTTCGGGAGGTCCAGGGTTCAAATTCCGGGTTGGGTACTGTTGGATTTTTGCAATTTAGAATTTCTAGCAGTGACTCAGAGTCAGGATTTGTGCCCGGTGCATGGCAATAGGCTCACCACCTATTCTATTGTGGGACTTAAACGTAACTGGTGAAATGTGGGGGTGTACTACTCTCCTCTGCCTACCCCTTAGAAGATTACAGGCGTGATGTTACGTAAACTAACATTGTATTTTATGACACACACATAATTGGATTAAATGCATTATCACCGCAATAAAAATAAATATGAATATGTATAACCGTAAATCTTTTCTGCATTTTATTGTTCTATAGTGTTTAAATCACTTGTTTTATTAATGATTATTTTGGCGATATTCTATTGTTCCAGATTATTGCTAAAAAATAATATAGCATCTGTGGACTGACCCGAGGTAAAAAATGTATTTTGAGATTGCATTGATATATCAATATTATCATACCGATCATGACCTTTTGCTATATATTGTACAGCATAAAAAAATTATATTCAATAATCATCTCCAGATAGTCTTATATTAAGCCTAGTGATAGCCTCGTGGCTAAGATGTCAGAAGAGTGTCTGAAGTTTGTCGATCAGAACTTGATGAGGATAGTAGACGTGCTTTAAAACTTATTATGAGAGGAGATGCACACCCAACAGCAAAATAAACACATTTTATAAATCGCGTACACACAAACACAAACACACACATCTGAACGAATTGTATTTCTAAACTTCGATATGCGATTAATTTTATACGATAAACTTAAATGCCATTCGACATTTTGATTTTATATAATTTTGTTGGCGAAACCGTGATTGGGTATGTACCTACCGTGTAATTGAAAACCACTATTTTAATGGCCGTTACGCTACTCCATCCGTTGGGTCACGATCCACTCAGAAACTCAAGGCTCCCGCCATGAGCGACCAGAAATGTAATTGTTCGCGCTCAGTCTGCTGCACCGCAAGAGCTTGCCGATGTGAAACGTATCTTTATGTTTTGTCCTTGCTACTGTATTATTACAACTGTACGTAGCTACTGTGGTATAGTGACTGATTCATTGGTTCAGTGGCCGGTGAACCTGATCGCTTTGCCGATGGTTTATACGTAACATCACGCCTGTAATCCCCTAAGCGGTAGGCAGAGGAGTGTAGTACACCCACACATTTCACCAGTTACGTTTAAGTCCAACAATGAAATCGGTGGTGAGCCTCTTGCTATGCACCGGGCACGCATCCAGACTCTGCGTCACTACTAGATATTCTAAATTAGAAAAATCCAACAGTACCCAACCCGGTATTTGAACCCAGGATCTCCAGATCGGCAGTCGCGCTAGCAACCGCCCGACCAACGAGGCAGTCAATGGTTGAACCGATGGTTTATACATTCGATTTTCTACCCAGGACAAATATTTGTGCGATAAGCATGAATGTTTGTTTTATGTTTCAACTTTAAATGAGAGCCGTTTTAGCGTCTTCCTTGAAGAGCCCCGAGTCGTAGGTCCACGGGAACACCTCAGAAATAGGTACTTGATATTAAGATTATTAGAACAACGAAGACATATTATGTGTATGTTGTTTAAAGTGGAGACTTTTAACTTGATTCAAGCGGTATCTTAGATTTTTAAGTATATATACGTATCGAAGACGCTGAGATTTAAACAATAATTAATACAATGGAACAATCGCAATCTATTATTTCGCTGCGTAGTAGAACAGGTGTAGAGGATATATGTATATATTTTTTAATAACAACACTAGATTACTAATGTGGGAAGCGTCGTCAGTCGCGTTATATTAATCAGTTCTCCCAACACGTAGGTATTCAACGACGGCCGATACCGATCACAATAGTACCATTCACGCCTCAATTGACCGCGCTTGCGTCTGTCAGTTCATCGCGGATGGAGAAACGGCCATATAAACTTACCTATAAACCGGTCGCATCCGAGCCAAATGAATCTCAACCCTATCGTCAAGGACTAAGGTTCGTTTTGGCTTAATTGCGATCCGCTCGTAAATTGGCCGTCCAGTCGAAGATATTTGACCGCAATGCAACAGAGTCACGACCTCGTCTAAAAATGTCTCTTTGATACTGCACGCTGATTACTGAAAGTGATTGTTATATCAATTTTGTTTACTGACTCAACCGTGATCGTTACCGCCTTGTTCGCTTCGAAGTAGGTATTATTGCAGGAAGTGCAAAGATATTTTTGGCGTCTGTCAACTTTTTGCCAATCTATCGATAATTATCTGGAAAAAAGCCAAGGCTTTGTTGCTTTTTTCCTTTTTAATTAGCAGCCATCCTACTGGTGTTTTTGATTTCGGCCAGCATTTTTGATTGAGCTGTTCGAATATATTATGTCTCGATTCCAAAATTAAATTGGTCTCTTATCCACGTTATATAGAGGGTAAGAAAGCTGCCTTATATTAAGTTGTCTTTGGAACCTATGGACAGGATAAGTTACATTTTCTATCACAAATGCGCGACGACCCCTCAGGACCAGACCACCTTGAAATTCCTCGTGTGTTAAAGTGGTTCTAAGTACTCGTACAATACGCATCTTTAGGTATATTCATGTAATATGTCTTAAGTGACGGGCAAAGCTCACCAAAGCTTTTCTCATCGCATGTGGATGCTGCTCAAAACTGTTCAGTGTCTTTGGATTGAAAAACTTAACTGAATATTATGGAATTCGGCACATAACATTTCACTTTTAATTACAAATGACTAAGGTATTCAAATTAAGAAAAAAAACTTTTTTTTCCTGTCCTGCAATTCGCCAAGTTCAGATTTGATTCCAGAAGACACGCTTCCATTCTCTTGGTTTTTTTTTCATAATCAGAGTTAAAAACGTAATTACGTTCTGTATGCTCGTGAAATAGTGCCCAAATTTGAGTAGAAGTTTATTGGGAAGCGTTTAGATATAAACTAACGTGGTTCCGGTGATTGTCTTCGTCCCTCTTTCCGGAATAGGACAATGGCCGGAACAACGTTTGAATAGCATATACATGGCCCTTGATTGGATAAAAGGATATATAATTCATTGGTTGCTTCAAATAGTTCTCGACCTCTTTTAATTAAAAATCTTCGGCCAACTTAATAAGCAATTAGCGTATTTTGTTTAAAGATTTCGCTTAGCGTCGGGGACATGATTGGTGGATCTCAATACAAATCGACTCTAAAAGTTAGATTTTCTCTTAATTCTGTCTGATGCAATATGATGTCATTCCTCATCATCAAAAATGTTGGTTCTTTATTATCAAACATCCTCATCACCAGACATGAACATTGTCAGTTGAGAGATCACGCATTGTGCATTAAGCTCGCCGTTAGTCAATTAAATGTAATATTCTTGTGGTCGATAAATTAAAAATGAAATAAATAAATGCTCTTTTTATTCGACTCAATACGGCAGAGAACTTACTGATTGTGAGCGCACATGTCTCAGCTGTGGTCGGAAACGGACGCTCGTCCGTGTGTCTTCATCGCTGGATATTGATTGATGGTTGCTTGTTTCGCGGAAAGCCTGTGCGTGGGTGCGATGGTATATTAATTCTCCATTCCGTTATTGTACTTCATGCCAAGGATATATCCTCACAAGCGATTGGCCAATCTCAAATACCTACGTTATCATCAACCATTTTACCGTAGCACTGTTTGTACACGGTTTCTATGTTCGAGAAGCGTTAGCGCCGAAATTATGGAGAATTGTAACGCTTGTAGGCGATTGAACGATAATTTACTTCATATTTATAGTGAGTGATATTTTATCTTAGAGAGGGTATATTCTTTCTAAAGTCGGAGATTCACGCTACATTTTGAATCCCAGACATCTGGAGTGGAACGCTGAAATATAAATCACTGTATCATCACTTACACAAAAAGTCTTAATTTTGAAAACGGTTAAGGCAAATTTGCAGTGATATATTCGCAAGTATATCTTGTGTATTCGTTAAAAAAAAATTAAAAGTCGAAATTCTTAGAATGATGTGCATACTGTAACTTTCTTGTAGATCGATTGCAATTGCGCCCACCAACCATCGTTAGTCCGTTCCGCTCGGGCCGCTATCCGGGCTACCACGTAAGAACTGGCTGGTGCTCTGTCATTGTCTGGCTACGCGATGAAATTGCTCTCAACCGTCGGCTAACCAAAAAATCTGATCCACTTTGGCACGCTCTATTGCGAACAGTGTAGCGACGAGCGACGATGCTATCGGCTTTCAAAAAATTTGTTGTAATTGTCATTTGTTTTTGAACATAATCAATATGTTAACGTAACATCACGCCTGTAATCCCCTAAGGGGTAGGCAGATGAGTGTAGTACACCCCCACATTTCACCAGTTACATTTAAGTAATGATCCAATAATAATAAGTGATCCAACATATTGTTAGGAAACTTAAGTAACACTACTTATTCAAAAGTTTTATTTAAATATTTTGGTTCTGTTTATTTGTGGTTAAAAAAATTTAGTTTTTTTACTTTGATTCATGTTCTATACGATACCACTTTCTGTTTTTAGTAACACCGAGCGCTTTATTTAATGTAGAAAATTAACTACGTATAAGATAATTAATTTTTCTCAAAAGTTGACCAAACTTTCATAATTCTTACCAAAACGGTTCAACATACGATTAAGTACAAAAATCGATTTGTACAGAAATCTCTTATGACATCTGCCAGCATTTTGGAAGACGTTTTGATGTGGAGAAGATATCATATAAGAAACTCCACAGCAACACAGTTTTTAACAGGATCAGTTATGGTAGATTTTGTAATTATTACAGGGGTTTTGATACATTATATGTAATACATAATGTTTACACCCTATGTTTGTTGTATCAATTCGGTTTTTCAGATCATTTATAAAAAAAACATGTAACGATATCGTATGAAATTGTTTCGTGGAATCCAATACATGTATTATAGTTGCCTTTAAAAGACTGAGATACAACATATAGATATGTGGTAGCTAACTATGTAACCTTAGCCAGTAACATTTTCCGTACGAGGCAAATACAATATTTTCTCCTTTTGGTTTAGTTTGTCCCAAAGTTATTTTCCTAAATAGGCTCGTATATACTTTTGTGATCTATTTATTACCAATATGTATCTAACTTTTGAACGATAAGATTGATTTTGTGTGATGCAAAAATATCGATTTACTTATTAAGCATTAACAAATTAAACTATAAATTCTTGTATGATTATAGTATCGGTTTTTTTAAACAGTTCTCAAAAGTAATTACTTAGTAAAATATTCTACGTATATTAAGTAAACTCTATAAGGGATATTTTTTGTATCTAATTGTAGTAATGACGTTTTAGTGCGCGACAAGATTCACGTTCCCAGCAGAAACACGAAAGATGCTGTTCGGAGTTCGGCCTCCCAGCTACTCTGACTTGTCTATTTATTTGCATTACCTTTTTTCCACAAATATTTATTGTGACAATTTCAACCAGGGCTAAGTATCGGATTATAAATTGGGCGATTAAATGCTTCTGGTATGGTAACACCGGACAGTTCTTAAACATACATATAATTTCATCCAGACAAAAAGCAAATGTACTTATCATAAATGCTGGATGAGAATCGAGTCCACGACACGAGCAGTTAGGGTCTATAGCCACTAGACCAAGAGACCTTTTACAGATATTTCCCAAGCTGTGAATACCTGGAAGTTTATGCGTGTTTCTTATTGGTAATGTCTACCCTAATAATCAAGGCCCTGAAATACCTAGTTCTATTTTCTTAACATGAATGCTACAATTATATTGTATTATATTAACAGAAAAATTAAGAAACGGAAAAAAAATGTTAACTATTGTTATAATAGATTTACGAGACATGTTTAATTTAATTTTGTACTAGCTGGTATGCACGATTGTGACAACAGAATTCCGTCGCGTACTTTACATTGTAGTAAAACTCAAGGTCACAATGCGATAGTAAAACTATTTACTATACACTATAGTACATAGTATATATGTATTGTTAATTGCAAAAGATCTGTTCGGTAAATGGTCAATTCTAATGTGGGTTTTTAAGAGCCACAAAAACGAATGCAATATAAATTACGCGACGGCATATCTTAATTGTCATGGTCAGCGTTATGGTAAATAAATATTTTGTTATACTCCGTTTTTTATTTATTTAGACATAGATCTGCCAGTTGGTTATGACGAGACATCGAATTATATGCACTAAAAGGCGAAATATGCACAAAACATCAAATTCAAATTGTTTTATTATGCGTCCTGGTCTCCGGAAATATACTACAAAAAATGTGCCACTCCAGCATTTTTCTTCAAACAAAAAAGGCGACAAGCATTATATAGAAAACTATTTTCATCTTATACTAGCAGACCCGCCGAACTTCGTATCGCCTGACAGTCAATTCCTTGTTTTAAAT
>DWDX01003369.1:0-13244 GCA_018245675.1 Agara michaeli | reverse complement strand
TTTCATACTCCTCCGTCCGCGCAATTTTCGTAAAAAGGGATCCAAAGTTTTTGCTTCACGTATTAATATATAGATTTTCAGTCAATGTGTACTTATTTCGTATGTTTCTGGTAGAGGATGTTAATAATAAAGTTGAATGAGTACACGCCATACGAAAGTCGAGTGTCAGGTAATTTGGTTTAAAAAAGAAAAAAAAACTTCTTTTGAAAGTTCTTTTTATAATATCAAAAATTTAACATTATGAACATAAAAATAAGATTTTATACAGCTAAACTGAAATTACTTTCAATAAGAATTCTAGGTTAGCAGTGCCATATCCAGGGCATTACATAATGCAACAGTAAGTATTTCTGTAATTTATCAATAGTTTTATTATATAGTTCTTGTAGCAGTGCTATTTTTATATCATGCAACGTTAGAATTCAGTCTTTATCTAAGTTTAGCGAGTCTGACCCTAGATAGGATTATAGCCCGTTTTGGGATTAGGTGTGTGTATGTAAATCAATACATTGCTCTGGTCTATGATCGTTAGCTTGTCATCATATCATATATACACTAATAAATCAAGACAATGTGATGTTGGATTAATAGGGAAAATGAAACAGCTTTTGCGATAAATTGATTTATATTACAATAAACGAATTCTCACACATTTAGTTTCATTATGTACACGATACAATCATATTGCCGTAATTATTTATTCAAAATTGACTAGAATTCTGTTGATATCTAGATAACTATATACACATAAGATCCAATTAATTGGCGCCATCTATTCATAATTCACTTACAAATTTTGATATTTTATTTCGTCACAATGCCATGGAGATCTAAATGCCACATAAGTAATATTTCGGTTAATTTTTAACACAAAGTTTATGGGTGAGTGAATCCTATTCGAATAATTCAATATAAAACTGTAAATGAATTAGGAATAGATACAACATAAGAGAAAGGGTAATTTTACGTCAGTCCGACTAATAATATGTACATACACTAACATTTCCACATACAGATCATTATCTAATTGCTATTATCTATTGAAAAACATGAGAATGGATTTAGAAAAACAGTTGATTATCATGGCAACATTTTAAAGACAAACACAGATGCATAATATTGGAACGTGGATAATTGTAAATGCTTACAAAAACTACCCTATGGTAATTGGCAAAAATGGCAGTAAACCAATCCTACTTGTTTAATTTCAGCAGAAATATTATTTGCACTTAAAAACAAATATTTTTACGAACTTCTTAATACTTTGTTTACTGAAAAAAAACGTCAAAATATTTTTTTGATCGTATAAATTTGGCGAAAAGTATTGAAAACACTTTTATTAATTAATATTAGTTATCGAGCGGAACAAGCATTGGCTGGATTCAAACTTGTAAATACTTAAAGTCATCAAAAGTCGTCGTAAGAAATCAGTCCTATGTAGCTAATGAGTGATCAGTTCAATGAATTCAGTTTCATTACACTGCGCTTATGGAAAAACATATTAAATATGCTTTACAAATAGATAATATTATGTACTTACGTAGGTACTCGGTTAATTTCAAATGTCAAAACATAAACATTTACCGGCCACGAACATTTCGCTAAAGCCTCGTAAATTCAGCGGCGCGAAATACAGATGCAACAAACGTTCGGAAATGAAACCTGACATGTGTCAAGTCAAGTAGAATGTCGAAAACATGCGAGAGCGAAGCGACGGGTAGCGTCGGGATATTTTTATATTCACCTGGCATGAACTGTGTAGCATTTTCATTTATAATTATAGTTAATATTAATTAATGGCTATCAATGAGTCATGAAGATTTAATGATTAATAAAATTATTACAATAATTCATTACTGTTTGACATGTAATTATGTAATAGTTAACGAAATAGCGGAGTAGCAATAAATACTACAGCCGCAGTGAAATAGAGTAGGTAATGAAAAGTTGAAAATTATATTGTAGGTATGCGGGAGGCTCTGGTCGCGTACCTCGGAGATTCCAGTGCCTTTCCTAACTTGCACTAAGTCATGTAGAGATTCCTCAAGCCCCGAACTTCTCCATCAGTCAGTCAAGCAAACAAAAAAAAAGCCACGCTATTTGAAGTGTTATCTTTGTAACGCTTTCAAGATTTTCTTAAACACATTAATTACAATTTATTAAATACGGTTGCGCTCCGATTATTCCGGTTTGAGGAAATTATCTCAGAGCCTCTTATAGGTAAATGTACCAGCACATTTCTACATTCCCCTGAAACATCGCTTTAAATGTAGATATGCCATAAATTTTCTTTTTTATCCAAGATCTTCGAGAATAGTGATAAATCAGTCGATAAGGTAATTTAAATTGTTTTCAGTATTATCCTGCTCAGTTATCCTTTTACTTCGATTAGATTTCACCCTAAATGGCAGCACTTTATATAAATGTTTTGGTTAATAAATTGCTAGAGGCTTGTGTTTATTTATTGAGACAATTAATAAGAAATATCATTCGTAAGCGAATTTCATTTTAGGTACATTTCTTAAGAGATGAATTTGTTTTAAGTAACGGTCTAATTTAAATAGTAAAAAATAATAATCTACAAAGTGTCACAATCCAAAGAGTCGTACTGCTATGTAGGTACGTGATAAGTCTAGGACTGTCGAAGACCTCATCTGATTTTATTTCTAAACGGTTCAGAGGTTAGTCGGTCTATTGATAGTTTAGTCCCGGACTGAAGACCTTCGATATGGTTAGGCAGCTGATATGCAAAGATACCAAACCCATAAACTGTATCCTAGTCGACGAGCAGGAAAATTTACTCAGCATAAAGTTCACTCCGATTTATGCAACCGACTGCTTGCGCATTAAAGCGTAGAAGTTAGGTGCCTACTTATCGTAAATTTCCGAAGTTTTAATTCTTCACGCCGCAAATTATTTTTGTCGGAATATTTAGAGAAAATTTTATAAGGAAGGCATCTTATCATCAACTCACATTGGTCAAATGCGTCGAATGTAATTAGTTAATAGTGTTTTTTGCAAAGGTTTAAATAATAAATATTTTTTTTTACAGTTGCTTGCGTCATTCTACATTAAAAGTCACTCGCTATAACAAAGAAGAAAAACATTCTGAGGAAATCTTCTCAGAATGATAGATTATGGTCTACATCCGTTCGATTCTGTTAGGAGACGTGGGTTCAAAAGTGAAAGGAAAAAACAATCGGTGAAAAGGGCGGAAATTCAGTTCAGATTTTTCATCATTACATTAATTAATTTATTACCGATGCAAAAGTCCCTTTGTCTATACCCATGTCAGCTATGTCAATTTTAATCGATTGATCGATCGATGACAATGAAATTACTATACAGATTAATCAAAACCGGGAAAGAATACATACTATTTTCGCGTAAACAAAACTTTCGGGACAGAAGGGGTAGTTAATCAACAATTAGGATATTTAAAAAGTAATTGCTTTATTTAAATTAAAAAAATATAATGCTTAACTTTTTTACTTTCGTCCAGCGAATAGCTCAGGTAACGGCTATTTATATTATAAGTATTAAGAGAAACATTTTCAAAACATTTTCTGGGTCGATTGGAAAACCCACAAGGTCCTCAATCCAATTCTTACTAAGAATAGCAGCTACATTACAATAATACATTGACACTAATGTCACGGTGATTATATCAATCTTTATTGGTTGGGTTACATATTGTATTTATATTGAAAGAAGATATTATATCAGAAATACCCATAACAGTGAAAGTCGCACTGATCAGTCCATTTATATAATGTGTTGTGGCATATGTTCCTATAGCGAATCGACAATTAATACGTGTATCCATATTAAGCAATGTAAGGAACATTGCCGTGTAATTAATATCGTTAAGAATACAATAGGATATCTGCTAACGACTGTATATACTCACTTCACTTTCCTTGTAATTGTCAGTATTATTCAACACGTGTATGAGATTGCGTGTATGTAAACGTTCGAACAAATAAATTAATTCAGTATTCAAAACACAGAATTAGCGACGGCTCCGTTCGTGTTCGACAATGTTGTCTCGAATGTGATTAGATTCGACAAAATTGTATTGCTTTACATGAGAACGTAGCGAAGTGACTCGTCGCTGGCGTGGCCCGCGCGCGGCTCGAGCGCGAGCTTCCCGCGCCGCTAGCTGTGCTCGTGCGTGCGCGGCGACAGCGACCCGGGGCCCGACTCCACGCTGGAGTCGCCCGCGTACACCTCGGACAGCCCGCCCGCGCTGCCGCCACCGCCGCCGCTGCCGGCCCCTCCTGGACGCGCAATAAATGTTACCATCCGAAAACGACATCACTGATGAAGGTTCAAGAAACTACTTATATCTACATAATAATTAAATTAAATAATATCTCGTACAGTTAATTTAACATGTCCGATATTGAATTTGTTATAATCTACAGAAACGTGAACATTGCATTCAGTTATGGGTGTGGAAAGTAATATTTAACTTGTGTTTTCACATAATTAATTGAAATTCATTTGAATGCAAATTCTTTATTCTTATCTTGACGCTAAGACGAAAAAGTGGGAAAAGACAAACAGAAAGAATTACGGAATTAATGATAAAAAGTTAGTAAGTTTATAAAGTTCCTTAGAGGTAAGTACACAATAGTAGAATAAAACAATAAAATTTAAACGATAATGCCATTAAATATTTAAAATGTATATAAAACATAATTAATTTGTTCTAATTATGGACTTCGCATATTAATAAGTTTTCATTATTTTTCGATTATTATACAACGATTCATTCCGATCCAACTACGTGCCGTTTACTGGCATCGCGAAATAACAACTATTATTATCATTAAGACCAACTTTACTAAGGTTAGGTAAGGCAAGGTAAGGTAAGGCTGACTTCTCTGTTGAAGTACTACAGAAACAAGTGTGAGATCGCTTACCATTGGCGGTATACCTATGACTAGTACCACTAAAATGCTTTTAAACAGATTCATCCGAACGAATTGACCTACCAAAAAAATAAAATAAACGACAAGCTTATCGTATTTAATCAACGGACATGGCAATCGCGTAATGGAAGCGTCAGGTCCATTCGCTGATTATCGAGTGCTAGTTAATTAAGTACCAATGGCTGTTTTTGTTGCGCGAGCTATGAATTTCGGCACAATTAACGCGAATTAAGTGTATTGTGTTCACAATACCGATGTTTGCTGTTTTACTAACTAACAATGTGATTGTGACCCATTTATAGTACACTGCTAGTCGTATATCGCTTACTGTAACGAAAATAAGTAGATATATACATTTTTCTTTTTGTGGTTGAAAGGACAAATCAGTTTACAAACATCATATTTTTCAGTAAATACAAAATGTTGTTGATGATATAAGTTTTAGATTGCCGTTGTAGTCCATAATTTTCTATTATAATTGTACACGGTACTAATGCCGTCCGAGATTTTAATTATGTGAATGTGGTCGTATTTTGCTGCTGCTGTATTACGTTTGGATGCAAACGATAATTAATCGAGCCAAATTGTACGATAGACGAATGACCTAGAAACATTTCAATACGTCTCAATGCATACAATACGCTAATCGATATAACTGTAAAGTCATATATTTCAGTGGCCACGATAATATAATTCATATTGAAAAGACAAAGTTTCTAGAAATTATGTTAAGTGCAAAATCTCAATGTTATTAAAATGTTTTGTAAAGCTTCCGACAACAGCTGTGAAAATTTACCATTAGCGGTTACATAAGGCGACCGCGGCGATCAGCTTTGCTTTACTTTACAGGTCATGTGCAATTCGAGCGTTACATGTATAATATATACTCCAGCTGCGACTTTAGTGTTTAACAATGTTTTTGAACGTTTATGTACACGTACCATGATGTGCGAGTGGGACGCAGTACGAAGAGCCGGCGCAGTGACGCGGGCGCACCTTCTCGTAGCGGCTGAGGTGTTGCAACTCACAGTCTGAATGGTGTTTCTCTACTGTTTGAGGAAATTTGAATAAAGAACGGTTTACTGTTAATAGAACAAAGGCTTGTTAAAGAACAAAACTTTATTAGGGTACAGGCTTTATTCTAAAAAAAATTGAGAAACATTATATTATATAAAAAAAAACATGATACGATATATTAAAATTAAATTAAATATAGTAGTATAGGTTAAAAAGAGAGACACTGGCCATTTATAACTATTATATAATTAAAAATATTTAATTCCCAATTCAAATTCCTCTCAAAAATAATTTAAACAGAGATATCGAGTCTTCTCTCTCTAAGAAAAGGGTTTCATTCGTGATTTCTTCTATTCACGCAATGACGTTTATAGTTTTTATTTATATTAAAAATTGTCAATTGGCGTTCGAGGGTTGGCTAAGGTAAGTGTAATGGCGGTACGGCAAAAAATTTATTGTACCTACCAACTAATGCGGTCGTCTAACTCAGGTCGTAACTTTAGCAGATAAAGAAAGAAAAGGCCGTCGTTTGACAAAGATACGATCAGCAGATTCTATCCTGATAACGTTAGGGGAATATTTTAGCGCTGGGTATCGCACAACAAGAACATATAGTCATAAGAAGACTGGCTGATGAAAATTAGATAAAATCCTTTGATATTTAATAATTATACTGACACTTGAATATTGGTGAAAAGCTCTTAAAAATGTAAGTACATAGTAGTAGATTGTAAACACATAAAATAATTTTATCTTCCTAAAATCTTCATATTGCCACGAGTAGGTACTTTCCAATATTGAGAGGTTTCTGACAAATGATTCTATTTTGTGTACTTGTATTTCAATATTATGTAGGAATCGGCTGTGTATCGTATCTCTATAAATGAATGTCACGTATTTTGTTACATTAAGCTTGTAACTTGTGAGTGCCGTGGAGTTGTGGAAGAAAGTCCGGAATTTAATAATTTCATATATTTTATATTTTTCCTAGACCGCGTTCATTAGATGCTGCAGTACGTGCCACAAATCAAGCTGCTCGCGTTGTGTTTGCTATTTTTTATAGCTGCAGCGTGTAATATCCTATTTCTATATTGCACTTTAAGCTCGGTTTATGCGTATTTTAATAAATAATTAGCTGTATTTATATAATTTCTTACATAAATTTGCATACGCATAATGCATAGATTGTGGTAAATCAATTTGTTTCGTGTGTTGTTGTACGTCATACGTCTGTTTACGGGCTTTTGTCAGTGCGCGTGTGCGTGAGTCCGTGCACGCGCTCGTACTGCGTGCGTGCGTGCGTGCGTGCGTGCGTGCGTGTGTGTGTGCGTGTGTGCGTGTGTGCGTGCGTGTGTGTGTGTGCGTGTACGCATGTTACCGTCGGCGCGGTCGCGGTGCCGCTGCGGGTGCTTGCGGCAGGGCCGGTGCGGTGGTGCGTCGTTATCCCGGTGGCCGAACGTGCGGAACTGCAGCGTGTGATCCAGCGTTGCTTGGGTCTCGCCGCCCACCGCGAACGTCGCGTACGGACTTATTTCGTACACATCTACACAAAAATACAGTAAACTGTAGCAAGATTTTACGATTAACTAAAAGTCAATAAAATAAAATTAAAAGTGCTATTGAAGGTGGCAGAGATTGATATTCAATGGACAATCTTTTTATAACCACGTTACTACAAAATATAAAACCTAAAGCCTGGTAGCGTTATAGCAATAGTTTTGATAATAAACAAGATTAGAAGGATATAATATATATGGGAGAACAACTTTTAATTCGATATAAAAATATTGCTAAGATATAAATAACAAGTGATATAATACCATAAATAAATTCCTTAACAAGAATGTAGGGTATCAATATTTCATTTCCACTGAAAGCGCCACCTTTTACACTTTAATACGAAGCACATTAATGCGAAGATCCATCAAGATCGATGCCGAAGGAGACAATGGCCGGAAATGAGCCGGGTCCGGGCGCAAACTTAATGCGATTGGAGAAACGCCCTGAACTTTGTAAATGTTACTATAGCTACATTGATACTCTGTTAAAGTTGCCAAACAATTGTGTCTTAATATAATAATAATATCTTAGGACATCGTCACAGGGTGATCTCATCCCAAATTAGGTAGAGCCTGTACATATTCTGGTGACCAGCTACTGATAAACATACATATATACATACATAATAAAACTTATATAAATATATTGACTACACTCAGACACAGAAGAAACAAATGTGCTCACGACACAAATGCTTTTTGAAACACACACAAGATTACTAAAAATAACCCCGGTTCCTGTGTTCTATGTTCTATCCCACGTTCAGTCCCAGGCTTTAAACTATCCTCATGTAAAATTTCATCATCATCGGCCGAGGCGTTTGGCATGCGTAATCTCCTCGCGTTACCTTAAATTTTCGTGACACTCGAAAATTGTTATCCCGTCAGAAAAGAAGTTACATTTCGATAAATAATAAATGATTCTTTTCATGAAGCGCTATATTATGTACGTATTGTCTTAAGACAGATTAATAAATGAACCAATATTTCTTCGAAATACAAATAGCAAAAACAATAATAACACCTTCAACTATTACTTAATTCAACTATTTCAACATTTTCGGTGAGTTCTTACCTGAGGCAGGCGATAGCTTGTCGTGCTTATAATCGTGTTGACAGTTCCTCATGTTCTGTTGCTCGGGGCACACTGACTTGTCGGTGCTGGCGACCGAGTGACTGCACCGCCTAGCTTCTTCGTCAATCTGACCGCCGCAAGGCCAGCTACGAGTAAGCAATTAAGTAGAACTTTTAAATAAGTAATTCATTGTTATACCATTTGATTATTTCTCGATAATTGTTTTATGTTAGAACGAAATATATAAGCATCGTAAGAGCCGTAACATCTCAGAAAATGTTATATAAATTAATGCATATCTAAGGTCAAAGGTGCATGTCAGTATTTGAACCCATACTCCAGGAGTGGGACACTGAAATTTAAACTACTAGGCCATCACTGTTGTTATTATCTATTGTCAATAATACACGATTACAAACGTGTAATTATTATATTAATCGACAGTTCGTATTCCATTAACGATGAAATGGCGCATCTCGGTCGGTCATATTGAAATGTCAAATTATTGAACAGCATTCACAGAGTACCTATTGTGGTGAATTGCACTGTTCAGACTATTATAATAGTATATGCGAGTGTGCAATGTAGATAGTTTAAGTAATCTGAATTCTATATATCTTTATTTATGTGTTGTATATTGAATAGACGACGAACTTGCGGATAGGAGATATAATTTTAAGGTAGATAGGTGACACATTGTAATTTGCGTATTAACTGTTATGACTAACCTTTTTTATTAACTCGGAGAATACATTTAATTTTACTCTTGACTGGGTTGGCTGTTTTAATATAAACATAAATCAATAGGTATTTCATTTCAATTTGTAATCATTAAATCATTTCATTCGTCTATTTCATGTTTGTATTGGAGACATGTATTTCATGGAAATTGAATGTAAGTTCTACCAGCGCTCAGATATTTGCATTGCTTACAGCTGCGTTAATTAAGAATTAATTCGGTAGATGGGGCAATGTAAATAAATCCTTCTGTATATTCATCAACTACATATATCAACCCGTTGCCCAAGTACGGAATTCGTAGGGCGTAGAGAACATTAAAGAGTTCTCCCGGTAATATACCTACTCCAATGTCCATATCGGGCTTAACATACGCCCTCTCTAAATCTAAGGTGCCCTCGCGTAGTTTTCATTCGCTTTGTAGTGAGTGATATTTAATTTTAATGTTATATGTGTGTTTTTCTAGGGGGCAGCCTCATTAAGCTTTTAAAGAATACCGCATGCCGGAACCCTGAATTCTGTGAGGAAGACAAAATTGGTGCCAAAATATGAGTTGTGTCTCATTACTTTGGCTGTTTCCCGTTTTACGTCCCTCTGTTAGGCACAGGTCCCTCGGGGGGCCTGGAGCATACTCCATCCCGCTACCCTAATGCGGATTGATGGAGATACGGGTAGATAGTCAAGCCGTCTGTTGGATGTTTTCTATCACCCGTAACGGCTCTGTCGAGGATTAACAATCTTTACTTAACGAAAACATCGTAACAGACGGAGCAACGTGTGTTAAGAAACACGGAAACGATCCTGCAAATATGTTACTAGGTCACCCATCCAAGTGTCGACCGCGCTTAACGTCGCTTAACTTACAGATAGTAGGTATTTCATTACCCACAACGAAGGGCATTTCGTTCTTAATGTTACGGTAAAATAGTGGAATACCTTACCAGTGTCTATGTTTCCTGAAAGTTATAACCTAGGACTTTTCAAATGTAGCTTTAATAAGCAGCTACTGAGTGAGCCTGCTACATGGTGATCGCATCATCGCTTTCCATCAGGTGGGATTGTGGTCAAATGGTTTTCTGCTTCGAATTTTAAAAAAATCGTTTGCAATGTGCTCCTGCGAGGGGCTACGAGTACGTCTCTAATGTCACTGTATACGTTACCTCCTCTTAGTCATCATGACGACGAGCAGTGCGGCCACGGCCACGGCGGCGAGCGCGGCGAAGGCGAGCGACACTGCGCCCAGCACGCGCTCGGCGCTCTCCCCGCCCGCCGCGGGGGGCAGCGCGCCGCTCTCCGACTGGAACGCCACGGGCCG
Source organism: Agara michaeli (assembly GCA_018245675.1). Classification (NCBI taxonomy): domain Eukaryota; kingdom Metazoa; phylum Arthropoda; class Insecta; order Lepidoptera; family Hesperiidae; genus Agara; species Agara michaeli. The sequence continues at coordinate 2,603 of DWDX01003369.1, read as the reverse complement.
ACGGATGCGTTCTATGAACGATGATTACTGCTCAAATATTTGTATCTAACAATGTCAATGTCAATGTCAAATGGAGGATTAATGTACAAGTTATGCTGTCGAATATAGTCACATAAACTTGATGTTTGTAGTGACTCTCATCTTATTCAACGGGCTTCCGATTATTGCTCATCTTGTTTCTACCTAATCGGATATAATGTTATGTATTATGTATGATATCATACTTTGTCGAAGCTTCATGCAGCCCACGAGTGGTATTATAATTTTATTGTCAGAAAAACAAACCGAAAAATTAAAATAGAAACAGAGCTTCGCTTTTCACGAAATTTTTCCCACGTTTACAAGTTTCATCGTTAAATAAAATTTGCAAGCGTGAGTAAAACCTTCTATCTAGAATCTAGATTCTAGATGGTATATTTACCTCCGGAATGAGTAGTGGTCGCGGCGTAAATTATCGCCTGTTGCCTGGCGGACTCTGTGGCCGTCCATAATCTCAGGGCGTACCACACTCCTGCTTCGAGACCGCCCAGTACAATCTGTGAACGCTCAATTCTATACATTTCATGTTTAAAATAGTAGATCATTACGCAAAAAATTATTCCACACAGTGTTGTATTACAGAGCATTTTAATATATGTATGTTCATATATTGGAAGCGCCAATTATTATTTATAACTGATTTAAATAATGCGCTAAGTGAAAAAGGTCGTATGGTACGCATTACGTTGTATGATAAATGTATACTTAAAAATGTTTTCGAAAATATTTTTGTAAGGTTAGAGAAAGTAAATAAGTAATTTAATTAAGTCCAACATAATTTAGACGTATTATTATCTTTCCTGCGTCCAGTTACTTTACAATAAGTTTCATCGCTTTGTCCCGCTCAGTGGCAGGTCGTGGCTACACGTACATATCTGCCCTACGAAATATAGAATATTTAACTGTTTCAAATGATAGCCCACGCTCCACTTTCACTGTGTAATTTGCGTCTGATTGCACGGTTGTACAAAATAAATTGTTGATTTATTCACGTGCGCTACATGTACTGGTTGATCGCTTTCAATTTACTGAAACGTTCAAAGAACTGTTTAATATAGGCTCATATGCAATAAATACGTATACTATTCGTTAAATGATAGGTAGGTAGGTACATTTCCAGTGAAAACATTTCAATACGTTACATCATTTCAATCAATATTGAAAATATGTATGGGTTTTTTGCAATCAGACCGTTGAGTGGTATCGTAACTGCTGTGGGAATAAAATTTTTCATTGCCGTTTTTATTATCAGTTACAGCTAACAATAATTTTGCAATCGCAACAATATAATGATGCTTAGTTCATGCTTCCACGGTTGCGGAAGAGAGCGGTGCTCAGTTCAGCAACACAAAAAGTATGCGGTTAACGTAGTTCATTATTAGTTAGACTTTAAATACAGCTACTATTAAGACGAATCTGTTTATTACATACACTACATTCAAATTGTAACGATATGACAAAATATCCTTAAAAGGGATTGTGTAGAAATCAATTTGAAAACGCCTCGTTCATGTAATTATATTCTGTACAAGCTAACCTCGCGATGGTGGTGCAGGGACGTCAAATCGGCGTCCCTCCAGGCCGTGGCGCTGGCGTCGGCCCGCCGCCACTGCAGCCGCACCAGCCGTGCGCCGCACTTCACCGCCCTTCGCGCGTCCAATGCTAATGAGCTGCTGTTACTCCAGATCGCCGCTTCTGCTCCTTCGTCCTGGCTCTCGGCTCCTCCGCCTTCCCATACGAATACTGTGTATAGAACAATCTAGATCGACACTACGTAATTTTAGCGGTTCGAATCAACGGGGAACTGAATATTATGTATTTATTATACTTATATGATATGATTAATAATGTTAAATATTATAATTTTGAATTGAAGACTGAGGCAATAAAATTCACGATATATTTCGCTTCCTCGTAGAGTTTATCTTTCTGTAGCGCAGTGATGCAGTCATGTAGGATACTTGCGTTTTTCCACTAGTCATTAAATTCTTTTAGGAAAGCGCCTTTTTGGAAACATTACTGCTTGTAGTCTAGCTAGTCTTCGTAGCTTTATTAGCGAGGGGCGGCAAATAAAGAGCTTAGCCAAATAACGATGTGAGAGGCGTAGCGCGTTCCGTATAGTCACCTACGAGACGATCTAATTAGTTTCTTATCTCCGAAGATATATTACATATCACTATATTTGTAATTGTAATACGCTTAAAAATGGTACTATTGTATGAAATATTAGTCGATCACTGAATATAGAGACATTACGTAAGCTACTTATTTCTTTAGCTATTTAGAGATAATCCTGTTGAATATTTTTTAAATTAGATTCAGTTTTGTTTTATATCCAGACAATGAAATATCTAGTATGAAATAAATTTAACAAAAAAAATGCATTTACTTATCTTATAAAACGGGGAAACGAATTAATTTTTATTCTACACTTTTGTTCTACATTGAGACACGCCATTGTTTTACGTATGTGCATACAGAATGTAACATCAGTAGCCCTAGCACGAACCTCTAGCGACGAAGTAATCGTACGGTAAATGGTAAAAAATTGTATGAAAAATGTA
>DWDX01003368.1:0-13245 GCA_018245675.1 Agara michaeli | reverse complement strand
CAAGATGCTATGCATCGTCACACGCCAAATAATACGAAATTATTATTTTATATGTTCAAGTCGAAAATTTGGGCTTACGGCCAGATCAGAGAGACCCAGGGCTTACACCGGACTCTTTTTTACACGGATTTTTAACACAAGTTTTTATTGCGTTTGTTAGTTTTTTAGTAATACAAGTTCACAAAAGGAAACCGTGAGAATAGCTCGATTAGTGAGATTGCCATAATTACACTCTTATAAAATTGAATTATTCGTTGTTCAAAAGAATTCAAAGTTTTTCCCTCTGCTTTTTTCCTTCAGCCTAACGCGGCAATAGCTGTGCATAACGCCAATAAAAGCTCAAATAGAATTATTGTGATTTCCTTGTACTCCTAACACAAGGGTAAACAAGGTTTGTACATTAAGAAATATAGTGATATAATAATAAAAATAGTAAGCTACATATTCTATACCTACTATATATTAATTACCAAGTCATTTATCGCTCCCTTTGATCAAAGACGATGACACAAAACCATTACGGCAGCTGCAAACAATCATGGAGGACTCAACGACAACCATAGTGCTGATAACATTGATATTATTCCCAATTAGAACTTCCACAATGGCGCGCACAATCACTTTGTCTCCACGTAGTTTCTATTGCTTCTCGTCTCACTTCCAGCGAGGGAAAGATGAACGATAAAGCATCTGTATTGTAAACAGTGATAGCCTAGTGGTATGAGTTTCAGACCCTCACTCCGGAAGTTTAGGTACAAATCCTGTCACGCATTTGTGACCTTTTAAGATTACGTGGTTTTCATAAAATTAAAACAAAATCAGACGGGGCTGTAAGTCACAGTAGGTATACCACGCTGGCTAAGTGCGGACTGGCAAACTTCGCACTACTCAGAAGCATTACATATTTTATAACATACTCTTAGGTGTGCAGGTCGCTTCACGATGTTTTCCTACAGATATTTAAATTGTAAGTTGCCAAAAGTATGTGACGAGTCAGAGGTGTGTACCAGGTGTTGATGCCAGACCCTCATTATGGGAGACTGAATTTCAAACCGCTAAGCTATCATTGCTTTTGTTCTTTGTTATATCAACGCCTATTAGTGGTACTTGTCCAATACTATTACTAAGCCTTATGTTCAATCATGTTAGTCGCTCATTGCGTGTTGTTGTGAAACGAGTCCTTTCTATCGTATTTTCGTTTATTGCGTAATAAGATTTTGATTAATGAACCTTTCACACGATTATCGCCTGTATTCACGTAGGCAGATTGTCGATAATCCTTTGTGCCGTAAAATAGTGAAGCCGTGAAGGCCTCAAGTGAAACATTCGTGAAATTTCATTACATTAAACACGTTCAAATATCGAATCGCTAGATTGTTCGACGGTCGGATGACTATTCATTGGAATTAAACGCATGAAGTGGTACAGATTAATTTTTAGAATCTATAAAGAAAGGGAAATGATACATGAGTTAAAATAGATTGAAGAGTATAAAAATTATAATCACTGTGTCAGAAGTGTAAGTGAATTTATTTCACGCATAAAGAGATTGTCAACTGACCTCTTGGTTAGTATTAAAACTGAAGTCGCGGGTACTATTCAAACGCAGGCCGGAATACTGGAGCTCACGGAGAGTTATAAGGTCTCTTTGTGTTTTCTACCGGCTCTACACCGGTGAGCGCTCTGAGGAACCATTTGAACTGGTACCAGTGTCACCCTTCATCCATCGTAACACTCGCCGAAGATTGAAGTTCCATTCACATCTCCATCACATCCAAATCCCGCGCACGAGTAAAATGTGGAATGAACTTCCATCTGAGGTATTCCCCCAGCGCTAAGACATGGGGTATAAGAATTCTCCTTCAAAGCCGGCAACACATCAGCAACTCCTCTGCTGTTGCACGTCCATAGGCAACGGCGACCACTTACCATCGGGCAACCCGTCTGCCCGTAAAATAGACATCCTACTTATTTCAAATATAATGATTTAACATTTTGCTTACAACTATTTTACTTACGAGTGTTTATAAAACAAAATAATGGAGTCGATGTAAATGTTTCTCTAATGGGCAAAAAACATTTCTTCTGTTTATTTCATTCCTTTGTACGCATAAACGACATAGTTATTTAACACATGACAAAGGCAGACTTTGCTCCAATGGAAATGTTATTGTACCGTCAATTTTACAATAATGCCTTATTGTCGTCTAAATATTAATTATTATATTTAGGTACGAGTTATTGTGGGCTGTCGTAATTTTTTTACTACTACAGTCTTCAAAGAGACCTTAATTAATCTAAAGAAATGAAACATGTAGGCTTCAATAAGCAGTCAGTGCTAATCTCATAAAAATATTATTCTTATTGCTATTATTCTCATAAAAATTAGGTATATAAAAAACCTCCTTATAAATAGATACTTTTACATTTTGACACAAGATATACACGTGCTTATAACACAAATTTTTAGCCGCGGGTGGAGCCCAAACAGTTGGCTCACAAAACAGGTTAAGGCAAACAAATGATTCATAAATAAGGAAAATAAACTTGGATAGCCGTGTAAATGTAAGCTAAATCGCGTAGTGTGAGCCCAGCTCGAGCCGCTGCAGGCTTCTGCACGCTAGCGGCGGAAGCCACAGGCTCTTGTTAACTGTTTCTGCAAAACTGTCGAACTTTGCCCGTTCAAAGTACACTAACACAGGCGATTACTTATTCGTAGGTACTTGTACACGCTACGAATAGATGCTACCAATATTATCTTGGGTATACATATATTAGCCATACAGTTCAAAAACGAGTCAGAAATTAATAATGATTAAGTAAATTTATAATTATTTTAGTGTAGTAACCCAATCATCTTCATTTTGATTTTAATATTTAAATAATAATAATTGGGGACAATTCCACGCACTCTTATCAGATACCATATTCGGCAATTAAATGCTTGTATTATGGTAACAGGAAAACTGATAAACATGCTTACCATATGTTACTCGAATAGATATTTTTATAACTTGTCTTTAGCATTTGACATAAAAATAATTGTTATTTTAAGTTTTATTGCTCGACGATTTCTTGTTATTCGCGAAAAAGTGAAAAAAGCAAATGGATATGGATAAGTGTTGTAGCGAAACCCAACAACCGAAGTTATAGCCGAATACCGTAGAAATATTAATTTTTATGCAAGCAGGTAAGTGCAACTCAAAAGCGCATGATATTTTTAACTTAAACATTCAAAAGGATCGCCCAAAATGTAGGTTAAGACTAGCGTTCAGTATCTTGAACACGTGCGGAATGCACAATAAAGTTTTGAGTACGCTTTGAAATATATCGGATGGTTTATTCGTTAATGAATATACATAGTATATATTTTTGGTGCAGTAAACGCTCGAAGCTCACTGCGAGCTCGGCTGTGGCCGGTGAGACATTGCAACTACACTCTATCGAAAACCCCCAAGAGTACAATTGTTTATGTTTCGCTATCATGGTAGTTCATTATGTCCGATTGTTTAAATTGGTCAGTGAAAGCGGCTGGCGCGATGGACCACCGCCGCGAATCTCGCACGAGCAGTTTCATTATCGCACGGTTTATACAAAGGATTAATTACTATACCCGAACAGTTATAACGTGAAATAGAATCAGAATAGAAAAATGTATCTAAAACAATGTTGGAAGGAAAATTCTAAAGCTTCTATTCCGAATATCGAGACCACAGAGCCGGTTCAGCTTCGCCATTGGAACGCATTAAAATGCCAATTTTTATAAGTTGTTGTAAATTACATCGCGCTAAAGCCGTATGAAGCGCCATACATTTGAGAATGTTCTGTGCAGAACTGAATGTAAATACTCTCCGGCCGCTCTTTATACACGTGACCACAAAGATTTCTACGAATTTATTTAAAATATCTTGTCCAATTTTGGTTTTTATCTGAATCGAAACAAAGTCGGTTATGCCGTGCATGTATTGTAATGCCGTTAGCCTTTCGGTGTAACTTACATAGTCCGCTGAAGATGTTTGCCGCAGATAAATATTTTGGATTCTAGCCAAGAGCGTACGGGGACCCATGCATGAAATATACGCCTTTTTACTTCCTTTGCATTTTGTTCGTGTTCGTCTTGCATCGATCGGTTGCAAGCCGGATCGAGCTCGCTCGAACCGGTTCGAAGCGGACGGTACCAGAAAATCCCACTTTAACACTCGAGCGAATTTATAAAAGTAAATGTTTAACGAGAAGCGGCCGGATGTCTTAAGATCAGATACGATCGATTGAATTAAATCAAACTGGTATATTAAAGATTTTTTACCTAAAATGATTATCGTTCCGGTACAGCGGTAATGCAAGTTTTTTACAGAGTCGTATATGTAAATATTAATGTATAGACAGACCGACGTTCGGGAACCTCTGTAGTGGGCACCGACCGTCGAGTGGACTGCGAGCCAGTTTGCTACTTCATTATCATGAAAAAAGGCGCTGCATTTTATAATTTTCGGTGCTCACGTTCGCCGTGGCAGACGAGCTTTTTTTGCGTTTTCGCACTCAACCATAATCTATAATGATCCACCGTTTGTACACTACCGAGTATATTTGTATGAAATTGTTTAGTTGACGAACAAATTACTATGTTAAAAGTCGCCCTCTATTACTTATCCGATTCACTACAGACTCCAAGTGATAAAATTTTGTGCATACGGGAGAACTTCGTTAAGTAAGAATATTTGTATCATTAAAATATATATAGTCACGCCTATGCCCATAGTACTCGTAGTATCCGAAGATTAACGATTTGTACCGGATAAGCATTATATTGTATTTTATCAATCATTTCAGTCTACAACCGTAATTACAAGACTTGTTGTACTTTTCAACGACAATCCTGTATTTTATTTTCCATGTCGCTCGCCGGTTACGCTATTCCGCTCTCCGCTTGAATTGCAGCAAAACACGTGCCAGCGCGGTTAACTCGCGCTCACACTGTACGGATATCGGACAATATTGAACGTTGTGCGCGCATGTACATATTAGTTAAAGCTTTGCTTTACTAATTGCAAGATAATGTGAAAAACATTTGTTATCTTTGTATAGCAACTTCAGTATGATTTCTGTCGAGTTGGCATCTCAAAAGTGAGTTAAAAAATGACCGGTATTAGAACGTTTTTACCGACGCGCAAACCTGCGGTTGTTGGCCTTTAATTAATATTCATTTTAATAATTATATAATTATATTTGATATTAAAAATGTGTGTAGCTATTGACAATATTGAGTTGTTTTTCTTTTTATGGTATTAGTCGTATACGTTTAAATTGTATATGAGGTTCCTGCTGTAATTTAAATGTTAAAGCTATAAAGATTTATTACTATTATTAAAATGAAATGAGATTTCGATGAAACAATACAGTCGAAGTCGACGGACAGTGTGAACGGAGCATTAAAGCTTTCACAGAAGCACAGTCGACTCCGACGTTTTAAACGCTTGGAAAAAATATGAAGAGGAATAAAAAATTAATTTCTCTTTTTAGTGTGGCGCAATGAAGAGTGAGTGAATGCTTAGGCCGCAGCATTTTAATACCACTGAGTCTCGACGGGTGCCGTGCGTACGACGTGCGCTCTGCGGCATCGCACGGGACGGGGAATACATGTTAGTAATGGCGTATTTCAATTTAGATGATTTGATATCTGATAAAAGCCTACCGGAGATACTAGTGTTAATCCGGGGCCCGAGAGAGGCAAATATCGTATGAAAATCGTTTGTTTTCGGTTCAGTTTACGTCATGTCAATGTATATTTGTATAAACTGTACAAATATGAATTTACTAGAGGGAAATGCTCCAATTTCACAACGTTGTTAAGTATATAATGACAATGTAAGCATTATGTAATGGGACCTGAATGTTTACCGTGTTGTCGCAGTTCCGTCTGGCGTGTCGCTTTAAACACGTAACGTTCAGAGAAGATGTAATGGTTGTAATTGAAAAGGAGTTCTTGGAACTAGTATTATTAATTTTCTGTATTCCAATTTCAAAATTACATAAGAAAATTCTTTGAAACTGTTACAGATTGTTTTTCATTTGTGTTTCAATAAAAAATTAAGGAACCATCTTCAATATTCAATGAACAGTGTAGAAGAATCTTATCAGAGGATACTCAAATGGAAATGAAACAAAGCGGAGGCTTGGATAAAGTCTGTAAGATCCCAATTCTCCCGGCGCAAGAGGAACGGGACGCAGAAGTCACGTATTAAGCGACGAGGGCGGTCGAGTGCGGGAGGAATAGGGCTGTCACAAGCGCGGAAAATATAATTTAAATAATTTATTTATTGAAGCATTTTTTAACTTTTAATTTTTTTTTAACAAATTTAAAAGCTTTTGCTACATAAATAATTTTAAGGTCAGGTGGAAATATAAACCTCTCAAGTTTGAGTAATCGTTAGTACAATTAGGGACCATCGGTGTTGCTATAGCTATGCAATCGAGAAGAGAAATCAAACCAAAACTTTTTCGAAATCTTTAATTAATGGAAAAACAGGGATGATTTTTAAAACAATAGATATCTAGCATGTGATTACCATTTTAGGGCCGGCTAATTATACTTTTTTTACTACAAGTTGTGTATTATTAATAATTATAAGAATAACGTAATTATTAATAGTGATTGTAAAATACTTTGAATGAATCAATCGTTAAATGTAATAATATGTTATGTAGTTTGTTTGCAGCCCTGGAAGTGGTTTGTAAGTATTGAAGAAAAAGCCTTTCACGGTTAGAAGGTGTTCAGTAAGCGGTCAGGAAGCAGGTTCACGGTTCGCTTTGTACGACTTCAGAATGTTACTTCAGCGCAGTTTGCATCGTGTTGTATGCGGTCTTGGGAAACTTGGCATTTCTTCTTCTATTTGTTTTTTATTGATACCTGGCGTTTATAGCGCTATCAAAGTGTATGTTTGATTTATTTTAGGATTGCCAACGAAGTACATTTTTATAATCTTATACATAAATCAGTTTAAGTGCCGTTTCGATTACAGGCAACGACGGATTTCATGCGTACAATATTACATATAAAAGAAAGAGAGAAAAAAAACTTAAAAAGGACTTCTTATATAATAAGTTTTGTTATATTTCGACTAAATTCTAATAGTAAAAGACGACTTTCGTTTTGATTTTATTTTATTTAACTGTAAACATTGCACTCGTAACCCTGACGAAGCCAGGTCGCTTGTGATCTATCAATAAATGTACACGTCTCAGCGAGCTAGCAGTAAAAGCACGCGTAGTGGCGCGTCGGTGCGCGCGGGCGGCTGAAGTGTCTCTGTCGTTGCAGTCGTGTAACAGTTGTCAAACTTCCATCGATGTCTACAAACTGTAATAGATCAGAGCGGTAGCGTTAACTCCGAGCTTGCCCCGGTACCGCAAGCTGAAATAAGAATGTTTATACATCTTTCGGACATCGGAAAACGACATCGTTTCCTACAAATATCCATTTCGTCGACTTACCGAACACTAAAAATGGCCTATAGATAAACTTTTTGGAAAATAAGCGGTCCATCCGTGACAACACAAGCACTCAGGCAGACAGTTAATTTTGAATTTATGTCATGTGTGTAGATGAGCAATGGGTCAAAAACAGTAGAAATGATAATTGCAAAGAAATGAAAAGACGAAGTTTGCGTAAATGTAAGAATTCATAATCCGCATTATTCATCGTTCCTGTGAGGCAAATTTATCAATAGCTTTAGCAAAATCCTCAATTAATTAATCCCTTTGGAGCAGAGCCCGCTCCAAACTGCCGTGCGGGGGATGGTTGCAAGGGGTTTCGAAATGCAAGCAATTTCGGTTTGTCACTTTGAATTGTAACCGACGTTGTTCTACGACTATTTTCTCACTACTAAGTGTTCTTAAATTTTTATTTTCAGCTCAAGTTATCTTTTCTTAGTTATATTAATGAGTCTAGAACTATATTTAAAATCTGTAATTGAAATCGTTGATCGATTAATCTTTTGTAGTGAAAGCCTCCGTCGGGAACCTTATTCTGTTAGAATTGACGAGCTGGAGAACATTTCGAATTACAATCGAAATGTTCTTTCGGATCTCTCATATTTCAACATTACTAATAATACTCTCTGAAGTATATTGGATATTGGATAGCATTTTCTTTACGGGATTACTTCCTTATTTGCTGAATAAAAGTAACATTAAGATTGTTTTAACGCTGGGTGTACTATAGCTTTATTCATAAATGTGGTTAGCGAATAAATGTAAGCTTGTTTTATAACATGTTGTAAGACACGATGGAAGCTATTTATAAAGCCCGATTTTGACCGAGGAATATATTTGTGCTATACGTGATAATAATATACGATTATGTATAATATGTAGTATGAACGTACTATAATGTTCAATGCATAATGTGAATGTTGATGAATACAGGTAGCACGGGGATCTAGACGTTCCTGTCTTGACCGAATAGGTCAGATACTGGCTGACGGGGGAGTCCAGAGTTTCCGAAACCGCCGTGCACGCATGACGAGTAATGAATGTAGACGAAGCACGTCAGATTTATAATGACAGAGACAATTCATATATATGTGTAACTATTATTATATTAAAATGTCCGTGATGTTTGTCGGTGCAGTGCAAATATTTTATCAATACCTTTACTGAAATCCTTCACTAATTAATCCTTTTGGAGCGAGGTTCACTCCGAATTGCCGCATTGGGAAATTGCAGAGATTTTGGAAATACGATTTAACTCTTTGTCGGCCAAACTATGATCGGCAATTTCGCTAAGGGAACTCTAGGTTTGTTTCATTTAATCACAACGTTCTGTAAGTATTGGATGATGTCGTGTTTTAATTTCTCTAGAGTTCTAAGTGCGTGACACCAGCATCCCTGTAAACTCTATTTACTTATGAACACCTTTAAATAAGGGTGTACTTAATGCCTAATGGCTCTCTGTTGAATTCCACACCGCTAGGAAGAAACACAGAATAATGAGCTGTACGTTAAAAAATAACGATGTAATAAGTACATTTTTCGGCTAGCATTGCCATCTACAAAATAAACAAAAGGTGTAAAATATTTGAGTATTTCTTTTATATCTACTCTCGTGTAACATAACATGCATTTGATAATGTAACCTGCCACGTTCAGGTAACGTATGATGTTCAAAATTACACAAACTATGAGATTGACGTATCATTTTCCTTTAGTTTTGATCCCTTTTGATGTTCGCTTACTTTGCGAAATTGAAACGAATAGGTATTTGTGTCTAAAAGCATCGGATATTGCCTTCATAATATTTTCGAGGTATTCCTCTAGCAGATTGTAAACATTATTTTCGGCGAAATACTCGAAACATTTCGTAGATTGTAATAAAAGAACTTTTGTACTTTTATTTTTATGCAAAGAATATTCCGAGTATACCCTTAGTTTTATGAGGGAATAAAAAATAAGAAGGTTTTATTGTTATGTACCTCCAGTTACAAAGTAGGCAGATACCAATAACAGATTTATGGGTGTAATCGTGCGATCGTGTTCAGTAAAACATGTCTTGGGCGTGTTCAGAAATACGGAACATGTTCGGGCGAAAACATGATCGAGTACGCGATATGTTTACAAATATTTGGCGTGTTGAACGAGTTGGAGCAGGAAAAGCAATTAGAACGATCAACCGAGTCGCTCGTGGCAACTGCTATGCCGCTACGAACTTTGGCAACGGCTTAGATGCTACGTAAAAGCGAGTCAGTTCAAACTGAGTAATATTCTACATTCAGCATGATGCCCAAAAGTTGTGTTCCGATTTGCATATTTCCTTAAACTTTTTAATTGACAGTAAAATTCATTATTTGCTTTTGACGGTACCCCGCGGTAATTAGATAACGTTTATTTGTATAAACATGAGAACATTTAAAGATGTTATAAAACTAAAAGATCAATCCGTATGTCGCTTTTAACGGCGTACAAATATTGAATGTTAAAATTATATAAACTTTATTAACAACATGAAAAATATCATATATTTATTTATTCATTCATGAACATCAATGCAAAGACGCCTGTTAAGTACCCCATAAAGCACATTTATACATACGTATTAAAATATGTATTCAGCATACCCCGTGTTTCCATCATCCACTAGCTCGCACTACGACGATAATTCCATTGGGATATCAAGATTACGAATAGTATAATTTTATTTGTATAAAAACGAATGTACAAAATCGCACGTCATTAGCGCTACCCAAATATAATTTCCCATTCAGGGCCTGCGAGCGCGCCGTTCATAGGAAAGATGGTGAAAAAACGAAAATGGTCCTCCATATTTACATAATTGTAGGGGTGAGCAGCGGTACGTAACACTGCTAGCAAAGAATATACAACGTAATAATAATGCGGGGAGAGTGTGAAAAGCATATTATTGATACCGATGTTTATTGTACGAGACCTCATAACGAACAATCATTTAATTGGAACAGGTTATATCGTGACATTACCTGTGACAATCCAGGAGTTTAAGGCAAACACACTGGCGTCTTCTGTATTCTGCTAACCAGGATCCGAGTTGTACGTCGTTTAACCTTTTCTCAAGGAATGGAATATATTTGAAGATCAAAGAAATTCAAATAATGAGGTTTTCATAAGCAATCGTGGCCTAGTGGCTTACATGTATGTTATATATTACAAATTAAAAGTATCAATGTCTTCTTATTTATTAGCCGAATTAAGTTATCATGAGATTTACTGTAATTTTATCCGAGTTTCCCAGATTAACATAACCTGACATTATTAACGTTTTACATACAGAAACAGAAAGGTTTAATCCTACCCCTTTTACAAATATATTGCAATGGCTACTAATACCCGTTCTGTTACACATTTATGTGAACAGGTCAACAGGTTAACGTTACTTAATAAGCTTTTTAATATATTAAAGCGATTGCGCTTGACCATAAGCTTATTTGATTGTATATGAGGTGCAGTTAAGTATGTAGCAGGCTTCCTTCGAGAGTGTCTATTAATTCTTGCTTTTAAAGTTGTAAAATAGATAAACCTGTTGAGCTAATAGAAGCAATATACCTATATGTATATTGATGTACGCATGTATGACTGTGAACTCGTTTTTTAGGAAGCATCTACGGCTTATGCTGCAGAGATTTACGTCTTACATATAAAACTTCCTTCTGTTTTGAGAGAGTCTGCTGCCCTTAATCTACCTCTCATGTTTAAAAATGTGAGCGTTACGCGAGGAGCCCGTGAAATTCGGAAATCAGTTTAAGGCATCTTAAAATTAATCCAAATGAGATAGAACCGTTTGGGAATTCTCGAGCTTCCGTAATACCATAGTTAATTATAAAGCTCGTATAAGCTTAGATATATTTCACTTATGTATTGCAGGTATCTCATTCTGCGCTGGAAATCTAACTTGGAATACACTGCAAGTTAGAGCTCAGCGCGGTCCGGGCTACATGCAGACCTGGTCACCTGTCGGGTCGTACAAAGTAGAACTATTGTCGGATCTCTTCACTGTGGCCGTGTGTAAGCTGTTCCCCGCAGCCGCGCGCTATCGGCCCTGAGTTACGTACTCTACCGAGTATTTACTAGAATACATTACGCTTTTTGCGCTAACAAAACGTTTCTCAGAAACATTTGGGGTTTTCGATGTGAATGATGGCTCTGAAAATATTACAGAGACGTTTCAGTAAGCGAGATTTGACTTTGTGGAATATTATAAAGTGTACCGCGGGCCGCTTTTACATGTACCGATGATAGTACGATGAACACAATAGCATTAAGCGGACCACAGCATGCGAGCGTACGATAAGGTATTTACGGTTACTACAATATTTGTCGCAATTATTAATCTTATTAAAGCACTGATAGCCTAGTGGTCGGATCGGGGCTGAGCTTACATTCTGGCACGCAGCTTTAATTTTTCAAAGCTAATGATAAATTTAAATTGATAAATGTAATAAAAACTGAGCGTTTAAAATCGATACTTCAACCGTGGTTATAGAAAAACACAATCTAATCAATTTAAATTTATATATGTCAATTATATTATACATCTTCTAAATATTATTTCGACATTAAGAATTTTTTTTCAAGTTCACATATCCGTTATACAAAAATACAGTTCTAACGTTCTCCAATAATTTAACCATAAAACTTACTTCGATAGAAACAGCTGCAGACCGATCCAAATGGAACTCCGCTTCGCTCCACTGCGCTCTGAGCACATACTTGCAGCTGCTACGTTAAGGCTCTGTGTAAATCTACGCTCGGTCATTTAGAATAGAAATAAAATAATATATTTGTGGAATAGCGTAGCTGTCGGCGATGTAGCATTAGTATATTGCAGAGGTTCTTCGTTAATCCACTGCCTCGTTGGTCGGGCGGTTGTTAGCGCGACTGCCGATCGGGAGATCCTGGGTTCAAGTCCCGGATTGGGTACTGTTGGATTTTTCTAATTTAGAATTTCTAGCAGTGACTCCGAGTCTGGATGTGTGCCCGGTGCACGGCAATAGGCTCACCGCCTATTCCATTGTGGGACTTAAACGTAACTGGTAAAATGTGGGTGTGTACTACACTCCTCTGCCTAGCCTTTAGGGGATTACAGGCGTGATGTTACGTTAAGAAAATTTATATAATGAAGTTCTGTAGTGAGACTATTTTTTTTTTAAACAGTTACACCGCAATGTCTACAATTAAATGCATTGATCAGTGGATATGTCGATAGTTGTATGAACATCCGAAAACACTAAATGCTAGTTATATCTCAGAAAGAGTATACGAATTTTATTCAAACTATTATATTCCGAAGTATGGTGCGGTTTGTTCGTAAATTTTTAGTTAACGTAGCTTACAGAACTAATTATTCTTAACCAATTTATTCTAAGCTCGAAGCTCTTAGCGACTTGCAACACATCATTGGCATCAATGAGATTACTCTGTGGCGACAGCACAATTCGTCCCTTTCCCCCGTTCGACTTTTACATATTTGTGTCTCTATCTTTCTCTAACGCCACTGCAGTGCTTTCATTCTATTAATATCAGTGGTGGTTTTGTAAATTTAATGAACAGTCTGAATATAATTTCCCAGCTTTTGCCCTCGACTTGTTCCCGCGCATATATTATACATTATAAATAATCCTCTCGAATCACTCTATCCATTATGAAAAAACCGCATCAAAATCCGTTGCGTAGTTTTAAAGATCTAAGCGTACATAGGGACATAGGGACAGACAGCGGAAA
>DWDX01003367.1:0-13246 GCA_018245675.1 Agara michaeli | reverse complement strand
TAATCAACAGCCAGGCCAGACCGCGTAACGTAGATTTACGAGTAACCTTAGCCCCATCCACCCGTACTACACAACTCATCAATTTCCTCAGGACATACGACTTGGAATCCTGTTAATTAAACTATGCCGCCAAATTGAATCTACACAATCGAGCTAACCTCGCGCGTTTACGGTTCGAAGGTAGAAATGCGCATTAGGTTTGAGCACACACACGGCTCACAAGTTACAACGAGGCGTTCCTACACATTGTTGTACGCACTCGTATATCATTCATTAATTATTTACGTTTTAAAGGTAAGAAATGTACCTTTTTAATTATAACCTACAATATAGAAGGGTATGGTACATTTGTGTTTATTACTTCCTTAAAAATGGAATTATTGTATAGATTCCATCAGCACACCTGCTGCACTTTACAGAACATATAAGAGACATTCGTAAAATTCGTTCACAAATAAAATCACTAAGGTAAAACTTTACCAAATTTTGTTGGGTTATGAGTATGTATTCTGCACGTTTGCTTCAATAACTATTAATTAGATAACTGTTGAATATTGCGTTTCAGTACCGGAAGGAAGTTTATCCAATACATCTTACCAATGAGGCTGTGCCGACTGGCGCCGAGGCTGGCTGCGGGCGGCGAGCCGGCCGCACGCAGCGCGTCGAACGCGCCGCCGCCGCCGCCGCCGCCCAGTGGGCCTCCCTCCAGCGCGCCTGCAATACAGTTTGCCTTTATATTATCGTCATAAGTACTATTTTTATGTATGATTAATGAAATAAAACTAATAAAACGAGAAGTACACTTTCACAAGTACAATTTATACTTCTTCCACATACCAAAAAGTAAGATATTCATTAATGTTATATATTTATTTTAAAAAACCTTAAAATGTAACCTCTAATTTTTTGAAAAACCAATATGGGACGAGTGAGTTTAACCAATATTCCAAGTACTGTATAGGCTTATAATCATATTGTATGTATTGAGCATGTACTTATAATGATTATACAATGCATGCGCATTTACTTGTGCTGTCTTCAATAACATCCACAACGAGAGGAGAAAAAGCTTTATATATGCGCGGAACGAACACACTACTCGTTACAAGGTTCGGCTTTACACATACATATTTGCGTATTTGCCCACGCGTTCACGACGTAGGTACATACATATATACGTGCATCTCGCTTACGTATTACGGTTATTTTGTTCATTGTATTTTAGCGTACACGGCACAGGCCAATTTCGAGAGCGTCACATGCGTTGAAGTAGCTTTTCGTAAGGTATGTAATTGACGAATGATTGACCGGAGTCGCGGGTTTGCTAAAAATTGTCAAAGTAACGATTAACATTCCAATGACTCTTATAACACCGTAATTGATATAGAAATTTGAAGTAAAACAATCGATAGGAAGCTTCCAAAAGCTCGCTTTCATCGAACGATGACAACATATGAATGTAAGGATATATTCGGGAATAAAATTACGTCAATGATTAAAGCACAAAAACAATTACTGTATTTTAATGAGGTATCCATCCTGTTTTATTTGATTGTTTAATTACTGCACATTTCGGTGAAAATAAAAAATTGTTTGTCGCATTAATCCAAATGAAGCAAAAGTGGTGATTGAAATATAATCAAATCAAAGAAAAAGCAATAAAAAACTTGCCCCTTTTGACAGCCATTCTTCTTCTTGCCATCCGATAAACGTAGCTGACGTCGTTCCTTTAATAAAATACGTTTATAGAAATCACGCGTCAGCTTTCACCAGCGATTCGATTCAATATAAGCGTACCTACATATGTCAGATTAAACGATTTCGAGGCGGAGCTTGTCAACATACGCCACTACATTCTAATACATTTCCACGAAACACGTCACTGAACGCCAAATGACGACAAAAATAGGACAGGAAATTGATAGGTCCTTTCAGTTTCCAATAACGCGTCGGTGATAAGGGCTCAGGATATAGCGGACTCTTCGAATGTGTGCGAACGACGCACAGGGGAGTCATCGTCTTGCTTTATGTGCTGTAATGTGCCGATTCGTCCCATGTCACTAAACCACACATATAACACTATCTATATACTAAATAAAATGAAAAGTATATAAGTACAGTATGAATACTAACTTCGATTATTAAATGTAATAAAATGCATAAAATATTTTCCATAAAAATCAATCAAGCGAATAGAGACTGTTGAGGACATTGGAGCGTAAAATCAATAAACTAAATTTATATTAGTGGGTAGGTACTTGTGTTTCGTAACGTCTCAATTTGGACTTATTGGTACAAATGACATTGACTAGAATACGAAATATGGAAATACTTTGTCAATACTCGTTTAGAGTGAAAATGGAGAGTGTTTCGTGAACGGTGCTAAAAATATAAAGAGAATCATTGAAGTTATATAACTCGGAAATATGACAATAACGTCTTAGTGACTTGAAAAATAAGGACTCCACCGTTTACAAATAAGAATTTGTTTATACTCGTAATTAAGACTTTGAAAAAATATTTAGAACTATGAAATGCTACATTTTCCTTGTTTCCGATGAGTGGACAAATATAACAGGATTTAATACTCTACTGAGGTATTTACTCATTGAACTGAAAATTGGGAAGAAACCAAGGCTTCCCATCTTGTTATTTGGCTACATCTCTCGAAAGCCAAAGATATGTTTCCAAAATTAAACGTCCCTGTAAAAGTAGAGGGCAAGAGATCAAATCTGCACCATAGTAAATATGAACGTTGCAGAAGCGGTCTATGTCGTAGTATACCTAACTACTCGTAAATGGCGGAATATTGAACGGGAAATTTTAATGACGTGATGAGCACTGGAGAACCAGCATTGGTAAATGGGTTCAAGGAGGAGAAACACTCTACAGAGGCTACCTTTTTACAACAAAAACTTACGCAATCGTATAATAGTAACTCCGTTCATAGATAGCATATTCTTTACGATATTTACTTCGTTAAAAGTAGATGTCACTTAAAACAAGTGTTTTCCCGTCTCTGTGTTCCGACGTGAAAAGACGGAATTTTATTCTGGTGCCGATAAATTCATTCTTAATAAAGTCCCTTTATTCCCGGCTTTGTTTCGGTATACGCTATGCCATTGTGTACGCTACTCAAATTATCACACTATTGATTAAGCGAGCGAGTTGTGAACACAATAGCTCTCGGGGCGTGAAATTCCGATATAACTGCGGAGGGAATTTTATTTTAATACAGATTTTTACGTTTATCGATTGATTGTACTTCAAGCATTCGTATTTCAAAGATGAAAAGTTATAGGTGCTAAAGTTGGTTCCACGATAATAGAGCTCAATAGAATGAGATTTTAATGCGTTTGATATTTCGGGACATTCCAGGAGGGCGTTACTACTGCATATCGCGCTTTGCACAATGGTCCCGTGTCTGTTCCACACCAAGCATACATTTAAATGAAGAATTTAGATATCTGCGCTAGATCTGTACATGTCCAAAGTACATACATACATACGTATATAACTTTATTATTTGGTGTATTGTGAAGCAATCGTAGCGCCAAAGTAGTAGGAAGATTGCAAATGATCTATAAAATTAAGTCGCTTGAATAGGTCACCGCTAGTAGACATTTTCAGAAGCATTTCCATACCTCGGAGGAAACGTTAAGCAGTCGATCCTGATTGTTATTGTTAGCTAACAATATTTACGACAAGGTGACAAACGGCTTTAGATATATATTTATGATTTATGGTCGAACCAAAAAGAAAAGACAGAAGAGGTGAATCCGTACTTAATACCGATTAGAGACGGCAAGCACCTAGAAAATGATACGATAAGACAAAAACCCGTTTTTTTTTTTGAAATGTAGAATTTCAGAGAACGAAAAAGTAATTTTCCCCGGCAGTGAAGACCTCATTCTTAAAATTAACGTGGAATTGCTCCAGTTTACTTTTAATACGGATATCGAAAACAGTACTCGGCACGATATTATGTGCGATATGATCGCATGGTCTGAAAGTTGAATAAATGTTGCAAATTTTCTTCGGGTAGCTTGGGTCCGGGAGGCTTATTTGGATGCTTGCCTAAAAATTTGGTCGGTTAACATTATATTTGGAGCCAGAGAAGAATGACGCAAACGAGCACGATAATCCCTTCATGCTCTTGTTTGAAGTTTAAGAATGTACTGTTATTTACAGTATTACCTACTACATTATATACTCGTGTTTGTTTGAAAAAAATATGATAGATTGTAAATTGATGTGAGAAGCTTGTTTTCATTTCTCGTGTAATTACAAAATATTAATTATATCAGCGTCTTTCTCTTCATTATCTGAAACAACATTCCACGTTTTAAAGATATACTAATCATATGTATATTTTACCACTATAATATAATACATAGCCGACAAGTTTTAATTGCACTGCCCTCAGTGAAGCGCTTTAATTCGTTAAAAATTAAGCAATGTTCGTATTGGAGTATCAACAGCGACAAGTGTATAAAGCCATGATATATTTAATGCAAATAATATATTATATAACGGTACTTATACAAACTTCGGAATGGATTAAACGATGTGTTTTCTACCTTGTCCACTGATAATAAATAACGAGAACGAAAATACAAACGAAACCCTAAACCATGTGTTACTAAAGTAGCAACATTATAACGTTCATAAAAATATTGCCCAACATATAACCCAAAGGAATAGGAACACCCGCATAGAAAAATAACAGCAATAAATTTACTTAACATGTTCCATAAAAACAAAGGACTGGACTTTGGGAAATAAGGCGGAAACGTTCTGGCTCACTGCGTTATTATATTAAAAGCACATCGTTGCAAAGATGTTAAGAAATTGACCGAGATGATTTCTGAGCAGGCTACTCATATGATACTTTTTCCTCAACCTGCCTGACTGTTTTTCAATGTTTCTGTACATTTATAAGAAACTGATAAATAATGAAGGAAAACTGTAAATGCAAAGAAAAAACGTTTATACATACAAATAGGGCAAATAAAAAAATTACAAAAATGTTCAAACTGATCTATATTTTACCATTAATGGTGTTCAGATGTTCTGCTGCTTCCCTACTAAAAATAAATAGTTGTTTTAGAAACTAAATTAAAATGAATTGAGGTTTAACGGTGTTAGAAGTGTATCTGGATAAGTATCCAAATATGTCAGTAAAGCTAGAGTTAGTAGATAATCAATTGGATGGAAAATTGGTTTTGTTGAAAACATTGTTCAAAAAAGAGTGCGTAAAAAGTTTCCAATGTTCATCCAATCCCCTTACATTTAAATTGTAACTTATTCACAGGGATACAAACAATGTTTTAGTATTTGACTTCACTTTCCTTTTAGTATTTGTTACCGTTCTTTCTTTTCTTCCACAGTGTGAATCTCTACTTGCGTGTAGAATAGGGAGAGAGCCCGTATTCTGACCAACAAAACTACAAAACGCCACCTTAACAAAATATAGCGAATGTCCATTATGACCTTACATTTTATTTAAATAACAATAAGATTAAAGTAAATTACATTTAAAATATATCATAACTAGCCATATGATCACTAATAAAGCAAATTAGAGGCAGTGGAATGATATCAAAATTGTACATAGTATTACGATTACGTTTAATTTACAATTCCAGTATTAAAATTCAATATTACGTAAAGCAAGTTAGAGGTAGTGAAATGATATCAAAATTCTAGTATTACATTTAATTTAAATTAATACCAAAACTATTTCAGCTTAACGAATAAACGATAATATCCATCAATTACTACAATTACGCGTATATTTCACACACTAACATCATCATATCATTCGCAACATCATTATCAACAACATCAATGTTTCTGTAACAATAAATTTCAAAGCGCCAGCTTAACTTCCAGTTTGTCTATTTCTTTTGGAGGTACGTTATAAATATTGAATGTTCCTCTTCTAACCAACTCCCAGTGGTAACGAACAATATCGACTCTGAGCCGTTCTGTGTTATTTAACGAACTAGAATAAAAGTATGTATACCAATTTTGTTAAAATACTCACACCTTATTTTACTTTTACAGAGAAAGGCTGCCAATTCGCTTCCCGCTCGAAAAATGATAGTAGTTTATTATGTTTATCGTAACAGGTCTCAGTCAGAAGATTTATTACATATTCTATCTATACTCTCATGACTGTAAAATACGATATGTGGCTCCATTTTGGGGGGCAATTAAGAGAGGTCATTTTATGGTTATTTTTATATAATATCCTGAAAAATAATTCTATATTTCTGTAATGATTATTTTAAATTAGATTATTCCTCATTGTTAAATGTGTATGTACCAATCTTAGTATTTCACCAACTACAGCCGTAATTCGCTTATTTGATTAAAAAAAAACTTATTCGGAAACGTTTTTGATATTAGGCAATCTAAAAATATTAAACGTCAATTCCTAAAACCAAAATCACTGCATTTTCCCATTCCATTGACATTTAAATGAAGAATATTTAAAAAATCGCTTACAAACCATACCTAGTACGCTTTGAACGCTTGGAACGCAGTAAAAGCATTGAACATATTTAAAAAAATTAAAGATTCCACTTTTCTAGTTTTTATATATGGTATAGAATACGTAACACAGTACGTGCAATATTGCGGTTCAATCTTGATCCTCGGGATTCCTAGGCGTCCAGTAATGCGATTCTACAAATTTATGAGTTAATAGCGCAGTGTGCAAGTAGTTCTGCGGGCGCGCCACGTCTCTTATAGGATCCTTTCTATGATATATTTGCATGGTATATCGGCATAATCAAAGATAATACTTAAATTTTAAATTACAGCTGTGCTATATTTGATACCTAGAGGCAAATAGTCATAAATGTTTGAATTTGAAGAAAGCGTTACATTAGGGTTTATTTTTTAAATCTTGTGTTACAGAACTGGATTGACAGGTCGAAAATGGCATGTATTTAATTAATTAATTAGTCCGGCTTTTGTTAATAACAGTAAAGAATAAATAGCAACTTGCATACTAAGCTACTCTAAGTTAAATATTCTCTGGATCCTGTCAACATGAATGAGGTGAGAAAAATACGAACTAGACTTAACTTCCGACTAAAAGATACAAACAAGTCTATACCGCGCTAGCGGAAGAACTTGAGCATACGATGCGAGTTAAAATGAAATACTGTTTAGTGTCTACCCTTCTATTGGATGTTTGTTTTTTTCTTCTCTTTTACCTGTAAGACCTCTGACCAGTTTTAACGGTTAATTTTTAGTAGTATTAACATGCACCGACTAGTTAACATATTCTCTGAAACACGAGAATGTTTGAAAATATTTGACATTAGCGGTCAATCTAAGTGCCGACCACATCCGGGAGTCGCCTTTACAGATTCTCCACAATCTACAACCGCGTCACAGCTGCGAGCAATACATTGTCATTATCGATTTAAATTCACTAAATAAAATTGTATGTATGTTCAGATTGTTCTGCACTTCAATGACAAACTTCAATTTAACCTCAGACATACCGAATAAAAGCATACAAAACCGGTTTCAAAATAAGTAAGAGATTATTAGTGAGTACAAGAGTTGGTCTTCCATGTTCTGTCGGCTGGCTCTGTTCCAAAATCAGTTAAGAAATATACTTTTACAAATATATACCGAGTTCTTGTTGAGTGTGATGACTAAATCGCTACAATAAAACTCATTGCACATCGCAAACCTCTTATTATGTTACGTATAGCTTTATTAAAAAATTATGATTTATTAAATCCAAGTGAAAACGAATTAACCTATACCTTGAAACTAGTAGCCTATGAATAACCTTCAAATGAATCATTTTATGTTATTATATGACACAAATATTCATATCGTCACGAATCAGCTGCCGCAATCATACCTTAAGCAAATATCTTTAATACCTACCTTACAGTCCTTTTATAAAATACATATATCAGCCAAAATTCTGTCGTCAGGGTAGGGTCAATAACCCTTCCCTGCCCTTTGTTATCCTGCAACACATTGTTTTCAACTCCCTCCCTTATAACCACAAAAATGCCTTGTCTTTACATACAAATTTTAATTCTCCGTAGAATATTTTAAAATTTGTGTCATTATTATTATGGCCTGACACAATTTCTTGCCTAATAAATTTATGATACTAATTACAAAAAATAAAATGTAGCAAAAATTATTATTTTCCTGTATTTGTATTCGAAACTTGGGCCGGAAACCACCTATACACATCCTCATCTATTTTATAGATAGCTGAGAAATATCATCTAATCTCGAGTCACTATATAATTTTAAATGAACATCCTTTTACAAAGCGTGGGAATATCCTTTATCGTCACATATTTCGAAATAAGTCCATTTTTTCGAGTGACTGAACTGTCATTCCATCCGATTAGGATAGGTGTTCACGCGTCCGCGTTAATCAGCCGAAGTGCGTGCTCGTTACGCGCTTCACGTCACAACAGAAATATTGTATGATGAATATTTAAATTGAATTTATCACAGTTTAATTCGAAGCGCATTACTGTCATATCCGGGAGCGCGACGTTCCGCGCTTGATTAAAATATAAATTACGAACTGTTGCACCCGCTTCGCCCCCCGCGTTTGTCATAAGCACGTCGGAATTTTATAACCGCAAAGAAAGCTTTATGAAATTGCTCGGAGACTATAAGATGGATAGAAGCTTGAGAGCTAGGTGAAATATAATATAATAAAATAGTCGCAACTCGCACGAGAGAGGAATGCTCGTAGTTTTCCTGTAACGTTTTCTACAAATTCTAGACATAAATCACCACATGTTGGGTGTCAAATTGTAGTAAAGTTATGTTCTCCGAGTAGTACTAGAAATACAGTCGAGATAAAATGGAACCACCCGTATAAATTTAGTTGCAATATAATTAATGCTTTTTGCCGCTTTGAGGCTCAAATTATAGTGGCCAAATCTAAGAGATACAAAAGTTGTGTCTTGCAAAGTATAATTATTATGAATGACACAAACAATTGACAATGGCAATGCCAATGGCAATTGACGCAAAAACACAGAAATAGACATACCTTCAACTAAAACAGAACACAATTTATTATCACTTCTAACAATATTATTGCATACTCGTACCTGCATGTGGTATTTCAATGTTATATTGTACGAAATAGACTGCAAATAAATACAACTGAAATGTTTGAATTAGTAAAAAAAATCCCAATTATTTTTTAAGTGTCGCATTGTATCTTTGCGTCAGTTGGAAAAGTTCTGCTTTTAATATAAATTTTGCACTCTGATGTCGAGTTGTGCTATATAAATAACTTAAAGGTTACGAGAATACAAAACAAAACCCTAACAATACTAAGAACACTCGCAGTGATCACAATATTGATAGGTATCATACTTAAGCTTTGTTTTAGAAAATATAACTACGAAAAGTCCGTAAGTACTTAAAGATATCCATAAATATAATAACACTACCAGTAAATAATACCATAAGAGCATGATAATAAGAGCACTTAAGCTCTGTTTTAGACGTACAATGCCTTGTATTGTACGCAGATAATGGAATAAATAACAAAAGGAGAACAATACATGAGTGACATACACTGACGATCTTCGCTGATAACCATAAGGAAAAATACGTTTATTTTAAATATAATGGAAGAGTATGATATATTAGACCTTAGAGTCGGAATTAACTTGTAAAGAACTAGAAATAAATTATATTAATAAACCATACTATACAACTTTTCGTAATAACAACAAAAGTAAAGTTTTTATTAAATCATAGCGTAACGTTTTTGTATAACCCTGCTAATGCGATGTATCCTCGTCAACAATTTAAGCGGCGGAACCTTGTTCGGTCGCAACGGATTTTGATTTATATGGGATCTGATTATTGGCTTTTCCCTTTTCCAATTTAAAATCATTAAGGGCTTAGGTGGCAAATTTCGGTAGGGATTAATACGCTATATGCTCATCCATGTCCAATTCTGCGTGTCGTACCTGGAAAATGTTTTTCGACTCATATTTGAAAACACATTTTTAAATATCTGCCTTTTGTGAATAAACGTTTACTTATTTGTTTGTGAGCTTATGTGTGTGTATCTGTGAGTATAATAGCTACTTCTTCATTCAAATTCTGATTCTCTCTATATCTATTAGATCTACTAGACTTGTTTCTGGTACAAATTGCCAAAGAGTAGAACTCCGTTTTTCCAATAACTTACAACTTGGAATTATTCAAGACATGAGTGAATAGACACATTCTAGACAAGCGTGCTACATTCTAGACTACACCTCACTTACCATCAGATCAGCTGGTAGACAAACGCGTGCTTACTTAAAAAAATGATGCTTTCACGGAAGCAACGGTATGATGTATGATTAGGTTTATATTGAACACCCCGAATAGATAGCGCAATTATCACTAGTCACTACTACCACTCTTATCTTACATTTAATTAGTCGCAAGGCACAGCATGTCGGTGACGCGAACCCATAAGTTTTGCCCCTAAAAAAAATCGTTAAACGTGGCTAAAGAAATTTTCCACTTCAAAAATGTTTATATTTATATGAAAATTCATTTTCAAACAGGACATCTCGATCATTTTGAAATTACAAAATCAAAACTAGTAGAAATTATACAACAATCTACCAAAAAGAAACTGAGTTTGTCAGCTGAGAGAATTCTTGTCTGTTTTAATCGAAATTGACAGGATTGGACGAATATTTACTTGAAATCATATTAACTTAAGCACTAGCTCCGTCAGAGATCCTATAACAGGGTTTCTTTCACAAGTCCGCCGCGTTGCAAAAGTAGTTAAAGATTCCTTGAAAATTCCTTTCATCGTCAAACACGACCGATAGGTCACGTCCTCCTCTGTTTATCAAGTGCACTACTGTACATCAATAGCTGTTGATAACGAATACATAGGTCTTGAGCGGGTTTTATCTAAAATCACAAGGCAATCAAATTTTTTGAATAAAAATAGTAGATATACATATGCATATATTGACTGTAAGTCTTTGAAATTCCAGGCTTTCACGTGTATTATACTCGTGAAAGCCTGGAATTTCCGTTGAAGTGAACCTGGAACAATAGCGACTAATGGCTCAACCATATGTTGATAGGTTATTAAGCAATCGGAAAGAAAGAAGCTTGATGAATCACTACAATCAGGATCGACGCTTAACGTGACATTCGAAGGACAGGAACGATCATGCGTAATAGTCACTGTCATCCCAGATCTGAACGCGCTATACTTTACACAACATTTTCCATATGCAAATACGTCTGTATTATTATGCACATATTACTATGATTATAGAGACATCTAAAATGCGCTTCTAATTTCTCGCACATTATTATCGAGATTTCAATGTTATTTGTAAAGTTACAAGTACGGTTACATTTAACAGAATGTTCGCGAATAATTGTACAGTTGATTGTTTCGCAGGCGGGCATGGGCGGCTATGAAATAATACATTAGAGCATAAGTACATCTGTCAACCCACACTTCAGGACCATTAACATATAATGTCGACACGTTACCTACATCACGAGGCAATTTAGACATTTCTGCTGTATTAAAATCGAGAACTGTCTTTGAGGCATCCAAATGCAAGTGTGAAAGTGGCTCGGAAAAATAAAGGCCTCTTCAAAGGTGATCATTGTTTTTTGAAATAAAGTAGCACGTCAAAGTATTGCATAAAATATATACCTAACACTTTAATAAGAACCTGTAACGCTTGGGATTGCAAATTGAACAATAATGTTTGTAACTTAACTAAAGTCTGCCACATAATTAGTAATAACTAATAATTACAATTTATTTTAACACAAATTCTTAATAAAACTAATTCGACTTTCATCTCTTTGGAGGTCAGCAGTCAGGCAAAGGCAAAGTCAGGCAAAGGCAAATTTATGACAAAAATTTTGTTACTTTAGAATAAATAACTCCAATATTGAGCGGAAGAATAGTATACCAATACAAATAAAAATAATATTAATATCTCCAGCTGAAGGAAATGAACACAACGCATGTTTGCATAACTTTTTATTTTGTAATATTCTCCCCTGTGAGGGAGGAAGACGGATCAAAACCCATATAGTCGTAAACGTGATCAAAATGTTATCATTTATAGCGTTCTGTATGGGGAAATCATGTGTGTATGTGCACTTTATTTTCGGAGATTCTCATGTTTTTTTATGCATATCTGTCCTACAGTAGGTAGGAATATACGAGATAGCAGCTAAACGCTTGGATATATTGTTAAAAAAAGTGCTTCAATCCTATAGTTGCGAAACATTTGTTTGTTAATATTAATAATGTTTCGTAATTTTTAAAGTTGTTTGACTTGACTGTATGGAACAATTGTTTGAATGTGTTTAAAATACATATACGATACATATATAAAAGAGGAAGGTGGCTGATGACTGACTGATGCCGAGATCAACGCACGGCTGTATCCGCTGAATATAGAATCCAGTAGTTTTGCAGATAGATTCTTTATATAGCATAGGTGAACACTAAGAAAATAATTTTGGAAATTCCACCCCTAAGGAGTAAAGTGAGGGCAGAAAGATTTAATGAAATTAGTTGGTTTGGAAGCTAGACAACTGTAGACTTACGTTATTGATTAATAAAAAACATTAATGCGTTTATTTGTTTTTCGAAATTCGAATTCTGCGCAAGAAAAGCTGCGGGCCTTTTAATAAAACCCTTCTCTTCAATAAATGACCATAATACGTTTAACTATGACACTAACAATATAAGAGAAAAGTAAAGGCGTTGTAGTTTTCGCGTCTCGAGTCTCGTCTAAAACAACAACTTTAAGAATACAATACTATTTCTGCCACGGCCTTCTTCTTTGTCTTAAGTCGTGTACGTCATTAAAGTCGCAGTCACTAAACGGAACAAAGCCGGTGGTAAACGGCTATGAAGACATCCCATTCCCTTGTTGTTATAAATAGCTTCGCGACACAACGAGAAAATGATTCATTTTATTGCTAGGTACCATCATCAACACGTTTATCGTGTCTCTGCTGGGGATACTCCTTCCAGAATGCGAATGCTTAAGGCCATGTTGTGCCACGCGTCCAAGTGCATGTTGGCAGATGTCACACGCTTTAGAGAATATTGTGCAGCAATCTAATATGTATAGCTTTACTACCAATGAAAGTATATAATTTAAACAAAAGAGTATTTTGTAACGTCAGCTAAGCGTTTCAAGATATGAACTCCGGA
>DWDX01003366.1:0-13247 GCA_018245675.1 Agara michaeli | reverse complement strand
CGATCATCATGAAACTTTGTACACAAATTCTGGGAGGTATTAGAATTAACATAGGACACTTTTTAAGAAAAAAAAAAAAAAATTAGCTTTTGTCCGCGACTTCGTCCGCATGGAATAGTGATTTGGGCAGCATTTTAATTTCCTAGGACACTTTCATTGCAAAAGACACTATTCCACGCGGACGAAGTCGCGGGCAAAAGCTAGTTTGCTATAAAATAGTGTAGATTAAACATTTAACTAAGATCAAACAAAGACGACTCGATCGAATAACTCATTATACGTTAAATATAGTAAATAAAACACAAAGCATCCATTATCCCTCAGTTTACTAGCCCGCATGTCGCGACGCCGCAACCGCAAGCAACCCTTTGCAAGATTACTGCCGCGATGAAGACCTGCATAATTATACATGTAAGTATAATCAAACTATACATGCACACACTTGAGAAACCTCGCGACGTTAAAATTGTTGCGAGCATTTCGTCGACGGTGTGTCCAAAGATGTTTCTACATAGTTTAAATTTGGAATGTTTCAAACATTCCATTAGTTGTTATATCCATCAGATAACTTCGGTCTATTTGTGCTCAATGTTGTTAACGTCTATGTTTCTTTTGGTCGTTCAATGTTACTTGACATTGATTTAAGTAATAGATTAATTAAAATTTGTGTCTCGAAGTATGAACAGATCAAAAGGGGTGTATTTTTCATTGGGGGGAAGCAGTTTCGCTTTGATCCAATGTAGAAAATAGGTAGATATAGAAACTAATAGATTAGCTACAACCTAGGCAGCTGAAAGTTTTAATACATTGAACAGAAATAGAAAATTACTAACTGAAGGCGGTTGTACAAAGAAACCAGCATTGGTTTTTATATTGATGTTTGTAAAAGTGGAAGTAAGCAGACCGGGCAAAAACGTGCGGAACACAACATCCCTAATGGATTGTTATTTTTCCCACAATAAACGATAGAAAAATAAAACGAAAGTAACATTTTCACGGATCTCAGTCGCGTGATTGACAAGTGTACATAAAGAGCCGGTAATGAGTCTCGGGCTCAATGAGACGTAGATATTTAGATAGCGTTGAATACAATTACCTAAATAGGTCGAAGGGAATTAAGTACAACAATCCTATTACTAGTGAATGAAGGAATAGGATCAAATGAAATGAACAAAGGAAGGCGTTTATTCGGCAAATCAGCGATATTCTCGTACTGTTTTTGATTGATTTTAACGTGAATAATACAAAGGAACATAAAATCTTGCGCCCGTCAAATCTATTACCTAATACCTCAATGTGTTCGAACATTTTTGTTACTTAATTGCTCGTGTATCATCACAAAGAAATTAAAATATCTACAACATTTTGATTATAAATTAATATTAACACAAGAAAAATTTCCCTTGTTACCAGATAATTTCAAATAAAACTCATTATAAATGTATTATTGTAATATTTATATTATGTTTACAAGTATTTGGAAACAGCTTTTAAAATTGTGATGAAGTAAGCACATAATGAGAACTATATTTACAACTAAATATATAAAATACTGACATCTTGTGACGCGAGTTAAAACGATCTCTAATTTTAAAACATGTAATCTTAATTGTTTTAAGTATGTATTGATAGATGGCACCTCAAGTACATTCACACACATATATCTTACGCACTATAGTCACTAGATGGCTCTGTATTGGCCAGTGTTGGCGATGACATAATTATCATAGTGGACGCTTTCATATTGTTACAAGTTGTCCAACAGATGGCGGTGTAAAAATACGATTTAACTAACATTACATAGTATACACAGATGGCGCCACTTGCATATTTATGCGTTTATCCAAAAAGTTTTACGTAATCTTAGTAAAAATGCAATGATTTTACCTCCTGTTACGACTGTTATTTATGAAGGATTTATATGAGTATTATATAATAACAACAAGACTTTCATACGAATGCCAAAACAAAACAACCGAGGGCAACGACCTCTTATGTATTCCGCGATTTACCCAGCGTTCATATTACATTTACAATTGTTTGTTCTTCATATTTCACCAAAATAATATATTTACTAAAATAGCCCTTGCGTTTGATATTTACTTGGAAATTTTCCTACGTAATTTACTTCTTTGTCATACATTAATTACTGTTGATTTCATTTTCGCTACTAGTTCTCATAATATATTTAGGTTAACCATATCTTATATGCAGTAAGAATGCAGTAACAATGCATATGCAATAAGAATAAATAAATATATAAGAAAACAAATGCATAACATTATCACGATGGAATTTATTTTTCAACGTCAATGAAATATTACAGTTTTAAAACAAAAAAAGTAACTTTTGCACGCTCTTAATGATATACCGTTATAACATAATATGGTGTGCGTGTACAGTTAAGGCCTTTAACGAAAATAAAGTATAATAATGGCTGAATTTATTGTATCTATTAGCTACAAACATAAATCATCAAAATATCGAGCTCAATATGAGCTATCGAAATTCTCGTCCGTCGGTCTTCCCTGAGCAATCGACCGGGTTGTACATACAAAAGGCAGAGTTTCGTTGAAAACATTTTATTTCATATCTCTCATTTCACCCTATATTTTCATAAATATCACAGCAGGTAAAGACCGGGCGAAAATCTGAAAAAATTACACTACTTAGCAGGCAATGCAATTAACGCAACGTTCACAATTTACACTGTTACAATTTTGTTACAGTTACAATTTTGTTACAGTTACAATTTTGTACAATTTTGTTACACTGTTACAGTTACAATTTTGATTCGACTGCGAAAAGGTGTTGACATTCGATAAATACGAATACATATACACTATCCAATTTGATATCCGCAATTCGTCTAAATTTAAAACGAAAAAATGCATGTTCCAAGTGCCAACGGATAACATAGATGAACTGTGCATAGGTAGGTGGCTTAACAATATCGGAAAATATTTTTCTATTCGCTAGTACGTTACGTTACGTTAAAAATTGTACCATGTGTCAGTCTCACTCACAACAAACGCGACGATATAAAATACTGCATCAAACAATAAGGTGTTCTTTTAATATCCACACAACAATGGTACACGTGTATTGTAGGCTCCACGAAACTATTTGATCGAAATACGCCTAAGAACACTAGCACGTGCAGAATAAGTTAATGAACTACGAATGCCCTATAGTCATAATTACAGTTATTAAGGCATCTCAGTTTCTCTAACGTTATTATTGGATTTTCGTCATTAGTATGCGCGACCGCATCTTCCTAAATTCATTCATAAATTTAAATTATAATTAAACTAAACTCATTTGACTATCACACATTCTTACATCGTTCTGACATCGGCAACGGAACAACACACACACATCAGTGTTCTAATACTTAATAATACACAATCTAGGCTTTACATCACAATGAAGTGCTGAATGAATGAACATTTATATAAAGAAATATTGGTCATTAGAATTAATTGGTCGAAATGATATGTGAAGAAAGATGGGCAGAGTGCCCGCAAGGACGTATTGAGTTTGAATAGAAATTTTGATATTCGAGTAATGATATGGTTATGATTACAACCACGGAGTTGTCGGTTGAGGTCGGGCTACGTTAGCCAAGAGTCCTGCTTCTTAGCTGCTAGAGTACGTATGTTTTACGGGCGGTCAGTACACGTATATTTGCTTGAGCTGCGGCTTCAGCTCGGGCGGGATCGTGTACACCTCCTGTTCGGGCTTCTTTTTCACCAGTCGTTTCCAACGACCGCCGATGTTCTTGCGTAGGCTGCGAAAACTCGCGCGCTCGTTACCGATCGGCTGCATCAAGTTGTCCTAGAAAGAGGAGAAACGGAGAACATTAACGCCACTTCTTTGAATCACAACGTCTGGAATAGGTTCGTTGACCCCAGAGATCGGTGCCCGTTTTAGTGGTTCCGTTACCG
This sequence comes from Agara michaeli, assembly GCA_018245675.1. Lineage (NCBI taxonomy): Eukaryota > Metazoa > Arthropoda > Insecta > Lepidoptera > Hesperiidae > Agara > Agara michaeli. The sequence continues at coordinate 9,300 of DWDX01003366.1, read as the reverse complement.
TCGCCGCTGCATTAGGTGCATTCGTGCCGACGCAGAAACGAACACCAGTTACACAACGATCCCCCACGGGCTAAATTTAGAAACGGTTGCCAGCCAAACAAACGTCGAAAGAAGGTCGCGCCGACGTGCGTTCAATATTATTATTTTGACGCATTAACTTCTCTAAGCGTCCCGCGTATTGTTAATCTTAGTTACGTTTGAAACTGGTTGGAGCCGCCGTTTTTTTTTCCATTCGCGCAGTCTAGGAAACGCGAATTAAACGCTGTGGCCGTGCGAGTACGGAGCGAGCCTTGAATACACTATTCAAAGCCACATTAGCATTCTCCGCTTCCTGGTGCCGTCTCTATATGGCTGATCGTTTACACGCGCATAACATAAACGGACTAAACTGTTCAATATTTGGGTCTCGCGATGCGGTAAACGGGTCACGCTAATAAGGCTGTATTTTGAGAGGCTACAGTGTCGACTGTGCAATCTGTTCGCGTGAGCGTCTTTTGTTGCAGCTGTACCTACAGCCACAAAGAAAGAAGGTCGAACGGTTACAACATGCTCGCCTTGTGCAGCTTTCTACTCGGCAAGCGTGTCCCGACATTTAAATTATTATTTCGCACTTAGATATCGCGGCCATGCCGTTTATTTAACCAACTCTCTCTCGCGTGGCGGGGACGTGGGTCGCACCAGTCACGACTTCTTTTGAATCTCAATAGCGCTCCCAACTTTCCATATTGTTCGGCTTTGGCTCGGCGCGACGCTGCAATGTTCGCAACTTAACTAGATAATGTTTGCATCTGTTGTGCGGCATTAAAATAGCATTTGGGTCAAGTATAAATGTTGCAACCGGTTCCATTTTGAAATAAGACGTTAACGTGTTTGTGTTTGTGTTGCGACGCTACCATAATATTTTGATAACTAACCTGATCGTGAGAATAGACGTAAGGCGGGGGCAGCGGCGGTGGGAACTGCCACAAGGGCTGCTGACGGAAGGCAACAGGCTCAGGCTGTGGTTGCGGCGCAGCCTGGAGCACAGCTTCGGCCGGGTGCACCGAAGGCGAGTGCTCCTCGCGCTTGCGCAGCTTGCTGTGGACGATGCGAATCGCCATCATAGTACCGTTGTTTCCGACCATCGTGGCAAACGGTCCCTCAACGCAAGAATAACTGAACACACTGGGCTGGATCACAGGTAACAAGTTCCAGTCGGGCAGTCACAACATTTCAATTTCACAGTTTTCACTCACAGCCGTATCACGGTCTAAACGACGCGCGTAACTAATAACTAATTTAAATAAATTATCACAATTATTTATATTTTTGTAAGTAGAGCTATTGCACATATCACTGCTCGTAGGAACGCGCGGTAGACCGCGTTACGCGAGCTTCTGCTGCGTGGTGACTAGAATGTTTATCGTAAAGTGGCCGGCAGGTGCCTAGCAAAGCGCTCGCTCGTGCCAAACGACCTCTACGGAGTACTCCATGCGTCTGAGTTGAAGTGGAGGGGCGCTCGCGGCTTTTATATACACGTATGTGACGCGGCGCCAGCGCGGGTGGAGGGCGGAGGGGGGGGAGGATTTGACGATGTGGCCGTTTTCCGCGAAAAACTACGAGTGGTGGCGATTTCGTCGGTCGCTCTCATATCGTAATGGTAATGACGCATCCGACCGTTGGTTAGCCCCGCTCGCCCAAGCCATAAAATTAATTCATACACGTTTTAACTTTTTATAGCATAATCCAATCGATTCTGGTTTTCCTATGACGGCTGTGAGTGCAAATCTGGCATTTCATAATCCGATAACAATATGTTGGGAATTCTTGCGTTGAAGATGGGTTATGACAATCACAATAGATGACATGAACATTATAAATCCATCAATCGCAATGCATCACAAGCAACAAGTAGATAAGCGATTCCCGGAAATATAGATTTATGTCAGTTAGTTGCTACAATCATGAGAACGTAAGTAAAGAGAGAACACGCCCCCGTTTGAGCGCTTATAGATATCTAGAGCATTGAGATTATGTGAAAAAATAACGAGTCCATATTGATTTTGTAGATAACAAATGCGAGGGAGACGTCCTGGTTTTTAACATTAACCGAGTTCAAAGTCCAGAGCGCATAAATGTATAACAGTCTGTAGTATGTTTACGCGCATCTGTGTCTATGGGTGGAAAGGGCGAAACGCAGTGTAATATTGCATCTCTTTCGGTCATACATATGCACGCGTATATGGTGAAGGAGATGCGTATTCCGCGCTTTCGACTCGTAAACGCAAAGTAGGGCTGCAGGGCAAGGGAGAGCAGGAAGGTGCAACGCCCTTAGTTCGCTCTAACTCAGCCGAGCCATCGGGCCTTTGACTCGAATGTGGGATAAAAAACACAGGTAGTGAGCCATTATAAGTTGTTACCCTTGAGAATCGTCTGGAGGATATCGATGTGAAACAAGAATTCCACAGACCAAGAGAAACATTTGAGAGAATATTGTAATTTCAAATTGTATTCTATTATTTAGTTAGCAATCGAGACGGAATCACGTACAGTGTGTTACCGCAATTGTAACTAAAGTTATCGTGCGCCAATAAATATACAATTTGAATACCATTCCGTGCATGTACCGTGTTATCTTCATCTACAAAGTCACGCTCAGATCTCTTTATCTCATACATTAAGATCGTATATACAACAAAGTCAATTAAACTGTATGCTCTAACACTGCCCGACGTTAGACCGATAAATAAATCTTAGTGGTATATCGGATTCATCTCAAACATAAAGGAACACCACGTGACAGTTAACAAGGAGAATATATATTTGCTTTAATAATACACTATGTGTCTTATATAATTCAGTTTAGATAAACGTTTTTTTTTTTGAAACTTAAAGCGCTAATGAACTCAAAAGAAAGTTTAGGTAAGCAACCAGTAAATTCATATTGAAATTTGACCGAATCGAAACGTTTGCGTTTGCGTTTGCGTTTTTAGAAAACCGTTTTAATACATGTGGCGTGACATTTTTGACGTGCACATTAAGATGATAATATTTTTTATCACCGCGCTAGCAACAGCATGTTTTGACCCCTTGTTTGCGTCAATACAGTTTATCGGTATGACTTCGATCTGTGTGAAAAAATTCCGAACGAATCAATGTCTATTTATCAATCAATATTGTTGTTGTTGGGTGCAACATTAACGGAACTATTCGTCAGGCGATCGATTCCGAAAGTTCGTAATAAATACGATAGCCGGCTGACGAAAAGTGATCATTTGATGAGATTGATCATGACGATCGTGGCGTTGACGTCAAACTGTTATGAGAGTCAATAGGGGTACATTTTTAATAGGAACGACAAAAGTTCGACGGACATAATAGACGTGAACTCGGTAGATTGCTATCAATATAGGTTTAATAGTTCCCATTAGCTCGATTGGCTCGCTCCATAATCAATCTTTAAACCCTTTAAGGTTCATTTACTATACGATTTTCAACTAAATGCACAATAAAATTAAGCATATAATCTATTGTTACAGGTGTGTGTACATACACATACAAAGTGTTGCTAAGAAATGCAATTTATTTTTCAAAAAAACACGAGTTGTATATCAATGATCATAATATCTAACCTGATCGGTCAATAAGGCAACTAAATCCACAAATTCATTTTCTTTAAATATTTACATAAACCAAAATGAAACTTTTATTGAATATAAAAATAATACAATTTTGAATAATACAAAATTTGCATTCACTTTGCTTTCAATGCATCGCTCGAAATCTTTTTGTGAATTCGTTTCATACTGTACACGGGAAATTAATCTCTATCCACGATTACATAAGTCGGTTTTTAGAGTAAACACACTTGTAGCTCGTTGATCTCGTGTTCTCAGATGAGTTGAGATCGTTTCTGAGTAGGGTACGTTTATACAGTTCGCTCGTATGTTTACGAATTCATCATCTGAGCCTGTTATATAAACGTTGCAAAGTGGGTACACACAAACAAATTTTATAACACGTTTAATGAACTTGTCTGGTTTTAAGGTATATCGCAATTGCTTTACATGAGGTGAAGCAGGTGAACCTTTGTACAGTACTCCCAATGTATGGAGGGCTGTATTCGTGCGTTGTATATTCTAAGATTCTTAGTAACGAACATTATCACTACATAGTATAAAACAAAATCGCTTTCCGCTGTCCCTATGTCCCTATGTATGCTTAGATCTTTAAAACTACGCAACGGATTTTGATGCGATTTTTTTTAATAGATAGAGTGATTCGAGAGGAAGGTTTATATGTATAATAATATATGCGCGGGACGAAGTCGCGGGCAAAAACTAGTTAAATAATAATCAAATAATGCGCAATAACATACAACTTTAGAAAACATTGATCGATCCTTGTTTAAGTTGTAACCATGGTTACTTCCCATTTATGGGACGTCCTAATTACGAATAAGCGGTGCACTTAAAATTTACATTGTCTTTGAGGCTTATTAAGCTCGCCAACCGATATTTGGCCAACCTTACCCATTCTCAAAGGGAAGGTTTGATGGTGATGTTGAAAATTGTACTCATAACAACACAGTTCACGTTTACGTTACTGCTTTAAACCGTCCAATCTATTAAAAGAATAATAAGTTTACGTTTAATGTAAACCAAAGCGGTATTACTCTTACGGCTAACTATTACCACTAGATACCGTAGTTGACGTTTGTCAAAATATGCTTAACTATCCTCACCGATTAGTCGTGTCCAATCGAAGTTTTTGAAGCTATACAACACAACAGCTGAATCTGTTCTGTTATTTAAACGTAACATCACGCCTGTAATCCCGTATGGGGTAGGCAGAGGAGTGTAGTACACCCCCGCATTTTACCAGTTACGTTTAAGTCCCACAATGGAATAGGTATGGGTATTTGTTATTTACAACGGGGAATAACTAAGTAGGGGGATAATAATACCAAAAAGATAGTAAAGGAATCGGTAACCTTTGGAACTGGAAGCGATGTGGATACACCTTCTATGAAATGAACACTAAAACTAACAATTTAGTTTATAGTTTTTGAAAAATTGGCCTAAGTCCTTTTTTTATTAATGCTCACTTACATTTTTGTCTTATGGACATGAGATACAATTCGTTACTATGCGAGTTGGCAAGCAAGAAACGGAGTGATGCAATGAAAAATATCTTCTAGGACTTGATATTGGTGTTAGCCGTGGATGTTTTCGCAAAATCACACGTAATATTATAAACCACTGTTAATATATTGATATGTATGAGAATTATGGCGACAACTGAAACATTAATCTGCCGAATTTGGTTATTCTATGCGATTGTGACCTAGAGACGTGCATATGTCACAGATATTTAATGGTTTTTGATGTAAATTTCTATTCGTTTATTCATCTCCTAAACAAACTCTGGTTTCATAATTTTCCTCTGCAGCTTATTAGGCAACGTAACAAATGTTTGGGCATTACGATCATTTCATAATTTTTGTACTTCCGAAACTCCTTATATGGGAATCGGTCGCACCAAATTCGTATAACACTAAAAATGTATCGATTGACATTTAAATATTATATAGAGCTGATCTCGTTATGCGACGCGTGGGTTGATATTGCATTGTGATTACTTCCTTGTTTTGTGAACTTGAGATTTGAAAAACGGTCTCGAACAAGTTCCTTTACAAAAATGAGGGTAAACATAACTTATGAGAAAGGACTATTGTATGCACTCACCTTATCAGCCTCATATGCTCTCAATACTATTTTGAGCTTAGGATTGTTCTTTCGGTACTCCTTGAGGAGGGTGTCGAGTTTGTCTCCTCTCGCGTCGCCCGCGTACACGAGATGTGTGCACTCGGTAAAGTCAGATGCGCGTGCGTTTTCCACGTAGCAGACGAGGCGGGCGGCGCCGGCGCCCGCTCCCTCGGCCGAATACACCGCGGCCGTAGCCGCGCATAATAGCCAGAACCACATTATTGAAAAAAAAAAAAACTCAATGTGTCATCTCCGAACGCGATTTGAATTTGGAAGTTTGGAAGCGCGTTGGTCGGTTGGTTACCGCAGTACGAGTGCCGGGGCCGTCGCGGCCGGCCGCAGTCATAGGCGCCCCCGCCCTGACGGTGGTGGACGCGGCAAGGTCGCGCGCTCACCGTAACTCGTAACTGGAGCTCGAGCCAGTGTCAAGAATGCTTTTACATGTCATACTCGTTACGTGTGCCCATGTTGCAATCCCGTGAAATGTTGGAGCGGCCGCGCGGCTAATCAAACTGAAACTGAGCGGACACCTCGCTAGACTAACGAAACGCGGCAACGATAACGACTACTCAACCGGAACACAGATATAAATATCCCTAGCAAATATAACACGATCGGATATTAGATCCGGTGTCTTAGACGCTTGACGGACTAATAAGATGATTGAGGACGGTAATTAGCACCGCGTCGCGGAATTTCCCAAGGATGGATTTCCTGGACTTTTTAAAATCTATACGCAGAAATACGGGGATAGCAACGTTGTTTATACGCCAGAAGGTTATATCACAAAATAACAACACGCTGTATAAAGCAGGTCAATTATCTTTTAACTGTACAGTCATTATTTTTATACATATCACTTTCCACTCTATAGCCGTCAAAACAAGCTTCTAGTTTTACAATCTCAGTATTTGAATTTAGAATGTCATGGAATGGTACATTGGTACTTAACTTTAAATATGCAATGTATGCAATAGTCGTGGGTTCGATTCCCGACCAGTACAAATAATTGTGCGATGAACGCATTTGTTTGTTCTGTGTTTAGTAATAACAATACTTATATAGATATTCTATACCATTGTTTCTCAACCTGAATGCATTGACACTTAGTTATCTCCTGAAGCTTCCTTTCAAATGTCCTTATTTCTATCACGCTTTGTCTACACATTACGATCTAACACATTAGTTTTGATCGATATTGCTTAAACTATTATCCACCATCCCCAGTCGGCCCTGTGCTGAGAGTGCTGAGACGAGGGTTCTCCTAGTTACCGAAATCAACTCGTATCCCGGATATAATATTGCCGATAAACACGTGCGTGCCAAAGATAGTATATGTATATATCAAATGCATACACATCTAATATGTGGAGTGACGAAACGACTTTTAAAATCTTATCGCCGGCCGAACATCGCAGATAATCAGATTTCAGTATTTTGGTAGCGCTACTCGCCGCACTGTACACAACATCGGTATGTGGCGATGTCGTTCTCGGGTATACGTTACAAACGGACGAAACACGAGAACCTGGAGGAACTACTGAATGCGACCAGTGAGTGTGCATTTTGTTAACGGCAGCGCAGTCTGCATACTTGTGACATCGACGCACACCGGGATCAATGAGCCCGTGTTCAATTCGCGTTGCTGCTGTCCGTCATGATTTCTACGCGGTGTCGTGTTAATAATAAGGGATTCACTTTTCCAATCGCAAACCGTGATGCCAGTATTTGTCTAAGTGTTTACAAATCGATTAGTGGATTCGTGTGTGCGAGTGTCACGTTGGAAATGGTTTAAAATTGTTAGCGTGGAACCAAAATAATGTATGTAGGGGTTTCGTTCAAATAGACTCAAATAGTTTGCATATCGATTTGATATTTGTATTTAAAAAAAAAATCATCATAACATTGGAAGGGTCTGTCGATACAAATCCCTTTCGCAGTGCGTTGACCCCAGCGGTGAATATTATATAGAACTGACAGCGTTCATGGGTACCTCACGAACGGTCACCTCGAATAGGAAAGTTGGCTTCAGCTGGTTACTATTAATTGCCAATAAGATGTGACGTAACGCACCACGAAGAGACTTTAAAATGGACATAAAATGTTGTCCTCATTGTCCAGTGGTTAGAGAACCAAATCTGACAGCGTTTCGTTCGCGGGTTTGATTCGCTCTCAAAAACAAACATTTGTCATACATGCAGTTTTGTGTGTATCTGGGTCTAATAAAAATTCCTGTATCATAAGTATATTTTCGAGAACAATAAATTGTGTACGTTTATCACCTGTCCGGTTACCATAATATAGACATTTATTAGGAATCAGACATCCTTGCGCGGGACTGTCCCAATTATTACTAATATCGTACAATCATTGTTCATAGATGCAAATAAAGATATAATACGCATGCTGGATCAAGGGCCGCCCGTCTTCTGCTACACCAAGGTGGATGACAACAGCTACCACTACGTCCTGGAGGCCGCTGGCAGACATATGTCCTTCAACTTCACGCTGGGTGAAGATACAGAAGTGGTCAGACGGAACGGTGAAAAGGTATAACCGTTCTCTAATCTTAATAACTTATGCGGTTACTCACAATGCGGTTAGCTCGATCAGTTTGGACTTTGGACCAGCTGACGAAAACCCACAAACTAAGCCTGCTCTACCTTGTCTGTGGTTAAACATTCAAATCAAAATGCATATCTAAATATATAAGTCTGTCTAAACCTGGTAGTAAACCTGGCGTCCTCTACAAATCCTTCTAATCCGTAATCTCAAATCAAATCTTGTTATAAATAATGTTTTCAATTCTCGCTTTATTCCATGCATAGACTAGACCAAAAAGAGGTCTCTCTACCCTCCATCTTGTCTATTCCAATTTTTGCACGACAGTGTGTGTAACGTATGCTATTAAAGTTATTTTAATAAACTAGACGTTATTAAAAGCGATCTGTAATTAGTATTAATGAAGTCTATTTGTAAGTAAGGCTGAAACGTACATATATAAATATGAAAATAGAGGCCTATATAAAGATAACTGTGCTGTGCTGTTCTGGGACCACGCGAGTCCACTGCCACAACATGCTGATTCATAGTTATGAAATATGTAGACATTTAATTCATTCACATAAATGTAATACAGATAACTCAATCTATGGATTAATGGTTGCAGACGCACGTGGTAGATTTAACTAGATATGATACGTTGTGGATATCTGTGGAAATTTAACATATTCTGCTTTATCATGCTTACTTGTATCGATTATATTGATTACTGCTTTTATTCTTATTTATCTGTTTTGTAAACTGTTATGAGCCTTGGTAAATAAACGCTTTAAAAGCATAATGAACATTACGTGACTGACTAAACACTCCGTATTAAATCTTGAACACTCACATACTACATCCTGCACAATCCTTACCAAATCCTGAATCTACATACTACATCCTGTATACTTACACACTAAATCCTGAATTCTTACATACTACATCCTGTATACTTACACACTAAATCCTGAATTCTTACATACTACATCCTGTATACTTACACACTAAA
>DWDX01003365.1:0-13249 GCA_018245675.1 Agara michaeli | reverse complement strand
ATCCGTCCAGTGGTTTGGGCTGTGCGTTGATAGATCACTATGTCAGTCAGTCAGTCAGTCACCTTTGAGTTATATATATTTAGATTTATTAAAAAAAAAAAAATGTTGTAATATTATATGTGAAGTTAAAATAATACGTAACAAAACCATTAGCGGATTTTTATACTGTCAATATTAATATTTACAATGCTACGTATAATTTGGTATGGTCTTTTTAAACAAAAACCAACTCTATTTTTCAATTCATTATAAAACAACACTATTCTTAAAGAGCTAAGTTATTTCTAAGAGCTAACAATAAACTCCTTTTTTATTTTCATAACTTTATTTTCTTATAACTTTTAATGTTATGCTTTCAAGCGAAGTCGTTTAAGCATATCTTGCCGGCGTAGAAGTCATTATGCAAATCAAATAGACTGAACCCACTCAGGCGCGTGTCACACCTACACCCTCACAGTGAGAAGCATAATAGCGAATACGACCTTAAATTACCTCTCAAGAAGTACGCTTTTCATAATCTCCACTCAATTGGAAATATAACTGACAACTTGTCGAACATTCGACAAACGCAAAACATTCTGGTTTAACAAAAAAAACGTTTTCTCTATAATCTGTGAAGAATATCGGAAAAAAAGGAGCATTTGATGACAGATCAAACGTTTTAACGAACCTCGTCGTCCGTAAAGGGACATTGTCGCGCGCGTCATAAAGGACGTGTACTGATAGATAGGGAGACCGGCGCCAAAGGAATCGCTAACAAAAGGCACGTGTGCGTAGATACTTCGCGTAAAATACGTAACTTCGCACGTAATGATCTGACGAATCAGCGACGCGCTAGCTTCGAACGGCTATCAAATTAAAATTAAATCGTGCGCTCCGATTGGTCGTCGAGCGGGGCGGCAAGGGGGCGCGCGCGGTGCGGCGGGGGGCGAGACGCCCGCGATCAATACTAGACGTTACGTAATGTGCGCTAGTCGCCGCCGCCTTCGGGCACAATCACAACCCCTAATTTTTCTCGCATCCGATGACGCCCAGTTGACCGACGCTTATCTTACAGTTATTGGGTTGGCGAAAACGGCACGAAAGTAATTTGACATCTTCTTAAACATTAGGCGCCGTAACTAGCAAGCCAAATTGATATCTTCTAGTAAAATAATTTTCAATTGGGTCATTTTCATGGATCTGTCATGTATCAAAATTGCTGTAATTAGTAGTGTATGTGATAAATTGCATACGACTTTTTCGTTTTTACATATTCCGCAGTTTTACTGTGTACTTTAATATTTCATCATTATTGTTGATGTGATATAATTCATCGGAACATTTTTAAAAAAAGAAAATTCTATAGACAATGATATATCGTCATTAAATGTAACGCGGCTAATGCGGCTGTATGCCGAAAGCTTTTATTTTGATTCTGTGCAGTCACGATTGCCATCCATTAAACGGGAGTCCATTAATTTGGTCTGAACTGAATTACAATGTTACCTGCTTTGAAAATGGAAGACTATACCATTTTAAGTCTACCCTCACCTGAGCTGGCAAACTGTAAATGGCTCCTATTTAGTATTCCCGTAATAAATTATCCCTCTTAGACAAGAACGTATGGATGACTTTGATGGAAGTAGAACAGACGAGAGAAATGAATCTAAGGACTGGAAATCATCACAGACACATCAATAAACACAAGTACCTACAATACTTATGTTTGTGGACGGCAAAACCTTTTTTTTTTCATTGAATAGTAGCATTTTAATGCCAATGCCAATTTTAATGCCAAAATGATTCTCAGTTAAGTAGTATCTAACACCAATACTGGCTTGAGTAACCATGTTGCATTTACCTCATTTGTCACATTCGTGGTGTCGTGAGCAGGGACCGTTGAGGTAACATTCGGTCCACGTGCTCGAGTCGTAACGATTTATACGTCCGCGGGGACAGCTTTGAGGATAATCCGCTATGAATCTGTTTGATCTGTCTACCTCCCAGTAGTAAGTGTTGAAAGGCTTTACAGTTACTATATATAAGTGTTACCGGTAATATGTAATCCGTTATTCTATAGAATAGTCTCCGGTTCTTCCTTTCTTTGGCCACTCTTCGGATATTGCAAATGTCCATAGGCGACGGTGACCACGTACCGTCGGTGGTCCATCTGCCTTTTGCTGGGCTAAATTATACAAAAAAGTGTACTAAGTACCTATCTATTCTATAGAATACCGGATAACGATAGTATTATTCAAATTCAAGAGTAAAGTGGTCTTTGGAAATGTTGTCCTACCTATAGGCGACGTCTCTGAAGACGACAATATAGAATTTCCATCCTAATTGTTCTCCGTTTTAAGTGGTAAACACTGTAAGATACTGTAACTGTAAGGATTTACCACTTTTTACTTCACGGACATACCGATGATGATACTTGGTATAAACTAATATACAACTTTGCAAAGTCACAGACGTGTGCCTCGATTTAAACTCTAGAACACACGAGTGGTAGATTGAAATTGAAACCACTAAGTTATTGAGCTATAGCCATTCATATGGTAATTTATGCTATATAGTACATACAAGTAAAAAAATCCACCACCAATCCGACGTTGAGCAGCGCTGGGGAGTGCTACCTTTCTGCAATTGCAACAGTAACTCGTGCCCAACAGTGCGATTTAAAAAAAGCTTGCAGCCACGTACCAAACTTACACCATTTTAACTGCATTTAAATAGAAGCTGTCATCACGGGATTTGTAATTGTATTATGCGACTACAATGCCCGGTTTCCGACGCGTTATAATCCGACGCGTTTAACTATCATCATCCATTTGCATTTGATATCCGGCTCGTGTGTCAAGCTAATGCTATCTGCATATGATACGGTAAATAGATTACGCGAAGCGCACAGATTTTGTATAACAGATGATTCGAATTTTGCTAGAAGTTATACTGGAATTGATACAGATGGGTAGACCTCATATTGGTTTAAAAAGGCGATCGTATAAACCCGATGAAAACAATAGTCTCGATATGCTTCTGAATCTCAGTTTATGTATGTGATCCAATAAAAGCTTGGAATTTAAATTTGTATTGTCTTAATTTTTTTCTTGTAGGTCCTTTCCTAATGTCTTGGTCGTTGCGATCATCAAGAATTGTGTTTTCCGATAATCTGCCTAGTTTTTGAGTCAGCATTTATATGGAATCTTCCACAATTGTATACAATGTTCTATTCAAGATCTATTCTGTTTACGCAAGACATCGGACGAGATAGGCAATTTATATTCAAACACAGCCAAACTAGCAACCAAATATTTGTCCGTCTAATGAACGTTTGCGGGGTGTGATTTGATTACCAGTCTTATCACTATGAATATTAAATCAACTAAATTAGTCCTATTCCTAGCGTTCTGCTCAATCGCGTCTTGTTCATTGTCTTCTCTCTTCACAAAAAGTAACTGATAAGTTTCTTGGCTCTCGCGGTGACGCAATCGTGACGTTAGACATACGACGTAAATAGACTTGGGCACTTTCATGTTCAAAGCCATTGAATGTATAATACCTAGTTATACTGTTGGCATTCTAGAGGAAGCCAGAGCTGGAGCGTTCGCCGTGACCTATTTACCAAGGCCGAGTTGTTCAACCACCACGCAACTGTATGTAGCCTACGTGTTAAATGGACGCAAATGTGGAATTGATTGGTAGGTCGCAAGTATTGGAGAGAACATCTAAATCTGCAAATTATTATTGAAAAAATTGAAGACGATTATAATAATTTTGATCTCAAAACGCGAATCCATCTTTCACGTTGGTACAAAATCATCGTAGATAAATAAGAAGTTATCTTGTAAAAACATCATCTAAGGTATGGGATATATCTATTATTACTGTTATTAGCTATTCAAACGCTGTAAGCATGATGCACTGTGATATTTTCTCAATATATATTTTTATAGCCGGTGAAATGTGGGTATTGTTCCTTATAATATTTTCGCGCCCGTTCTACTTCACGGAATAATATACAACTCGAAATGAGACTGAAACGCGTAATACATTTCCTGAGAGAATTCTAACATTTCGTAACACGCGACGTGCCTTGATAAAACATATTCCTGTGTCATGTTTCCTAAAAGATGTAAATAGTGTTTTTTGGTATTTGGTGACTGTTGCAATTTTGAACAATACTTGAAAATTAGATTACATTGTTTTCCTTCAGTTCGTCCATTGCAGTAAATTTGTAAGCTTTATGTAATCGTATTTTTCTCATTAATGTTTTGTTTGGTCCTTAATGGAGTCTGCGCGCAATATTCGCCTGACCAGACGTGTAAATATCAAATCAGGCAAATTAATCTATTCAATTGCAAATTAGAATGCAAGTTATGTTACGTCACTATTGACGCAAAGTTCTGTTTCCCCATCCCGGTCATCCGGCCATCTCTAAGCATAGCGGATGCTTGACATTTTATAGAATGACTCGTGTTTCAGTAACTTTTGCCCCGTTCTCCGGGTTTCATGGCTGGTCGTTTTATTTATTGTCATTGCCGTCGGGGCCAAGTTATTTCGTTACTGCAGTGTTGTTTCTCTCGCGGCGCTTGCTCTGTGCAATTTACCGCTATTGTGCTAGAGTTTCAGAAGCTGTCGAGTGTAATCCTTTGATCTCGTATTATGTTCTAAGTACAAAATCAACGTTTTCGTTCTCTGAAAATAATATCCTGTGAGATTTGTAGTTGTATAGTATTGATTGTAGACTTTGCAAGTATTGTTGCGGTTTTGTTTGACTCTTAGTTCTAGATTTTAAATAGGTTCCCGATTACTTACTGTGCGATTATTATTATTACAAACTTGATTATCATTATAATATTTCATTCTAATCTATGCACAGTTCATTTGTGAAGAAACTGTAAATGTTAATGGTCCATTATGAGTTCGAAAGTTTTTAATATCGCGTCGCGCTCGTAAAATAGGGCGATCGATACGACAGCCCGCCTCATTTCGCATTAACTGGATGTCTCTACACTTTTGTACCTTTCACGGGAGATGATATTGTTCTTTCCGATTAGTGATAGTTTGATGTTTTAGAAATGATATACCTGATACTGCCGAGTGGTCATACGTTTACGTTGTTTATCTTTCTGCGTTTTAGTTTAAAATTAATGAAGTCCCGGCCCGTGCCCGTTTATGGATTCCCACTAGGAATTGTGTTTCTTTTACTACATTCTCTTTTATCATATTGACATTAACATGTGTTAACATCTAATGTGCCAAAATGGGAAATATTACAGAGTACGTGATTCTTTTTCCGGCAACAAAATGTCCTCATGCGACACATTGAAGGAAAATGTCGAAGAAATTCTATTTCTGCTCCTCATTTGCTGTAATGAGGCTTTCTTGAAAAATTCTGTTCGTTATATTTCTTTACTTAACTTTCCAGCGTTATTCTAACAAGACAAGTCTCTTCGTATACCTGTACATACATCACAGTATTTGCCCATTCAACTTTATTCCCGGCCCTTCAGGCATGAAAATTATATCTACTTTAGGAAAAAGTCGTAACCTATTTTCTCGTTAAACTTTATTGATTTTCCTCCGACGTCTCCGAGTGGAATGGAAGGTGAAGGTGCTCTCGCGAACCAGCGGCTATGATTTATTTCGCTGGAGCCTGGGAGATTTACTGTCGTTTACGAAATTTTAGGTCTTAAGTAAACACCTTTTCGGTGCCATGTTTTTCGCTTTGAACATATTTTTATTCACTGTATCGTAAATCTTTTAGTGATTTTGCCACGCTTGGTTGCTATTTTCCAGTTATGGTTTCGCTGAGTGAGGAATTTGTTACTGTACTGTTGTATCTTGTCTACGTATCTCTGCCGGGTGCGGGTATCTCCCCAAATTGCGGGACGCTTGGAGCATCTTTCATCACGCTGCAGTGTAAAGTGGTAGTCATATTATTATAAAAAGTTATGGCCTTTATTATAAAGTACTATGAAAAGGGTTAATTTATTATCAACATACGTATAATACCAGCGGTAGAAAAAAAATCAGATCCCAACTCGACAATGAATAACACGGGAAATGAGGAAAAATGTGGAGAAATTTTGCGGTATTAAAATTAATAGCAGATAATAATTTCCATTTAGCTCGCCTCGACTTGTTCTTTCGGGTCTTCGTGTCCTTGTGTAAAAAGTGGACGATTTATCCGGGCGCAGTCACGCTACGGTTTTTTCAATTATAATTTCCTTTCCCTCGTTATTTTAATCGTTTTTCTTATTATATTTATGAGTAATTTTTACAAATAGAGCGAAACTTGCAAATTTATATAAAGCTATTGGGTTATCAGTAAATACATTTGTGAAACCTGTGGTTATTGTCATCTATATTACTATTATCTTTATTGCATTAGCATCCTACTATTGTCAAAAGCTAATGGGGGCTGCGGGGTAAGTTGGAGTAAATAAGTTCATTATTGCATGACATTGCTTCAGTGCAAATTGGTTAAGACAGATTGTATTATTTATAATTGTAATTTTCTCATCATCAACCGTGAATTAGACGTCTATAACCTCGCGCATATCATAGCTAATTATTTAAAATTTGATTCTGTTCATTTACAAAGTGTTTATCATTCCGAAATAATCGTGTTTTTTCACAATGTTCCTTCACATTTTCATTTATTCGGTAGAAAAAGAAATAGCAGTGTTTCTGAAAATAATTGAGTTTTAAAATCGCTCCTCTCGCCTGTTATTAAATCGCTCGGTACAGCTGAACTTTTCACAGCAGTAATGGATATTAACGGAGTAACTCTTGTAATTGTATTCGCTGAAATATCGTTATGTAAGGTTTCCTCGTTCGGAAAGTTGAGTTGGCTTAGTGTTCGCGCCCTAATGGATTTTGTGAAGCGGCGTTAAAATATTCAGCCTTTTGACTTATTGACCAAGTCGTGACACTTAATCCTTCGACCTTTCGGTAGCGTTTGACGCTTTGAATAATCGGCTTATAGTCACAAGTGACAGTTACGTTGTATTCCAAATGATGTCCACTAGTCGTGAAGTTATTTTCGGTTATTGTTTCTAATCTTCGTTCATTGCTTTATTATATTGGTAAAACCACTACTATCTAAAGTTGAAAATTTATGTTCTTATGGCATGCCGAAAGACTTGCATTTGCAAATTGTTTCAACTCTACTTTGTTAAACTCTACCTATATCTCAAACTATATATTTGTATTCGGAACTATATTAGAATGAATGTTTACTGCAGTATTTTATGATTGGACAATTAGCGTTCAGATCAAGTTTTATTAGTATTCCAATTTTCAAAACACCACTGGATATAGGTCATGAGAAAACTGCAAACTGTCACGTGGAATTAAAATTAAAATGAACGCAGTGAAACAAAATACATTACGTGTGCAACATTTTATCGAGTTTTAATAAAGCTGTCGTCGGCCGCCGCTCTTTCATTTCCGTTCGAGCGAAGCAATTGCTTTCGACGTTGTCATTTCGTTTGCAGCAAGCTTGTCATTTCAAATTTTTCATATGAATTCAAACGAGACACAAATTTATGCTGACAAGTACTCTGGTAATTCTGATTTTAGTTTATGAGGCTGTTTTCATTTTCAATAATTGCTTCTAATGATAACCGGTCTTCTGTTCATACCTTATTTGTTTGACTTTATTAGTCTGATTTTGTCCAATTCACTGATTGACACTATGTTCATAATATGTCCAGTCTTTACTACGGGGTTAAGCAGATACCTAAGAATTTCTGCGCTTACAAAGCTACATGGTAGCGCTGAAAATCTTCGTTCGTCTGTTCTACTTTCGTCAAAGTCGTCATATTGAAACTATTTCAGAACCAAATAATAACCATAATTCATAATTTTACAATAAACTTGAATAGACAATATGAAATTCAGCTTTCAAGCAATTAAATTAAAACAATCGTGAAAAAAAATCACAGAAACGAGAGACGTTACAGTAAAGCTTATTTCTTATCGTGTGAATTTTAATTTTAATTTAAATGTCCTCATCCGAATAAAGTATTTCCCCCGATTCATTCTCCTCGACCTCATTAAATCCAACAATAATATCATATGAATACGCTATAATAATCTTTTCTTCTTCCAATTTCTGCTTTTTCTTCTTGGGAGACATATCGTCGAAATCTAGTTCTTCACATGCAAGCCATCTTTTGCCCATAATGATATTTTTGCCTTGACCTGCTACACGCTTAACTATATCATCTATGTGACGGCTCATCGTGGAACAAGTGCTATATGTCACTGAAGAATCCTTAACTGCAGTGTATAGTGACTCACCAATATATACATTTCTCTTTTCCCCCTTTTCTATTTTGTCATTGCAGGATTCCAAAGTCCTAACGTCCAAAATTTTATTACCTTCAATAGCCGGAAAAACAATCCATGTAAATTCTTGTTAATAATTCAGCCATTCCAATTTTTCTTACCATTTTCGCCAATTTTCATCCCATATAACATATAACAGTTTTGTTCTTCATTATATAAAAAGATTGCAGACTCTGCATATCAATGATTGTCCCATCTGTCAAAAAGTAAGAAAATGGACCTGTATCTGCATTTTTGGGTCTGAATTACAAAAACAGTAAAGGAAACACATATAGTGGAAATTTGATTATTTATCGTCTATTAATCTGCTGATTATAGACCTAGCCTTTAATGATATCTGTCTTGCTGATCCTCCTAGAAATTTATTTAAATATGATTTTTTCCACACAAAATCTCTTATGTTCTTCATGTAATAAAAGAACATTTCTTTTATAGTCTCTTATATTAAAACATCTTATCATTCTATGACTTGTAGAAATGACTTCATCTGAGAAAGGTCTCAACAGACTCTTAGCTGGATCAACAACTATCTTCATACAAGTACCAGGAATTAATATATTTAGTCTCGGATCCAGAGTTACTTGGTGGCATCTTGTTGTTACATATTCTGAATTTGGCTGATATCTATATTTTCCACAGTTTTGTCCTATTTCTAGGTTTCCAATTTCTGAGAATTGTGTTATAGTACAATCCAAGAATTTGTATGGTCCCTTGTCTATATGTCTCTCTATAAGCGTGTCATTTATCTGACATTAGTGTCTTGATACATATAGTTGACGTGTTATGCAATCTCTTTCAACAAAGATATTAGATCTCTAATAGTTGTAAAATTGCATACGGATTCAATCAGTGTTTGGCTATTATATACATATTTTCCTCTTAAATCATTATAATATATATTACATTAATTTAACGCTACAATTTGAAGACATCTCTGGTTGGTCCGTTTAAATTACAAACCCAAAGCCTGTAGATCGCTCAATATGCGGGTACAGAGGACGTGAATATGTATGCTAATGAGGCATTTACTCTCCGGGTGGTAAAGGAAATTTTAGCGTGCAGTCATTTCGGGGATCCGGCACTTAGGCACGTTGGGTTTGTACAGTTTATTGTATATTTAGGAACATTGTGACCATCAGCTTTTAATGTAGACATTTTCTTCATCCTTATTTAAATAAATGTCTCCATAAAATCGAGGGGGTTCTTTCGGATTTGGTTTTGGTTGGTTTTAGGAATGCTCATCATCTCTCTAATACTCAATCGCTTCATCTTATGTATGATTAGATTTTTTTGCGCAGATTATGGTATTGAAGCCTGAAAACCTATTGGTTTTACGTCTTCTCTCACAATGTTAATAACGTAAACAACAGCTTAATAGAGATGTTACCCCAAACTATCTCTGCCTATCAATGAGAATAGAGTATTTCCTTTTTGAAATAAATGGTACACTTTTTTACAGTTAAAATCAATCCTGAAAACCTACCTAGAACAGTTCGTTAATGCCGTTTTATAAACCTTACCTTTTTGAGCAATATTAAAGCTGCCATTGCGTAAACGTCAGATGTAGTATACTAAGGCGGTTTAGTGTTACTTTTTTATTTTTGAACGTTATATATAACATATAACTACATACACAAATGAATATGGAATTGTAGGCACTGTTAAACGAGCTGACGCTCTGGAAAGCCCAATAAATATCTTATCGGTTTTGACGAACTTTTTAATGCCTCTGAGCTGGTAAAGCTATTAAAATGTCGAAGTTTAAACTGCAAGCCATCCGGGCGTTTTATTACAGTTGGATACTATCCAAGGTGAACCGGATCGATTTTGTCCAACCTCGTCTTTTACACGTCCCTTTTTACAAAGATAAGGAA
The DNA here is from genome assembly GCA_018245675.1 of Agara michaeli. Taxonomy (NCBI): domain Eukaryota; kingdom Metazoa; phylum Arthropoda; class Insecta; order Lepidoptera; family Hesperiidae; genus Agara; species Agara michaeli. The sequence goes on along the minus strand of DWDX01003365.1, from coordinate 3,032 downwards.
CGGTTCTTTGCTTGTCCAAAAGAAAATAGGTATTTTAATCTTCAGATCTACGGGTATTTTATTCCAGAATATCCTTGATACATTAAAAATGTCAAGTAAAAAAGGTGTATTTCCATTCAAAGGTGTAATAATAAAGTTCCAATCGGACACACAAAATTCTGTCGACACCGAAGAACATAAAACCGGTAGAAGTGAAATGGACGGTCTCCTCGTAAAAGTGGCCAACGAGTCTACTGCGAAACGTGCTTCAGATGGGGGGGTGGTTTTTAATAGCTTTTTTAATATAAGTCTGACACAGACCGTAAACAACCTTAACGCCTGATAAAACTCGCTGAACGACATCCAGGTACAGTTATTGGATCTATATTATTAAACGCTGCGTACGTTATTCTCGGATGTATTAAATTGTCTGTGTGGACTTTCGGAATCTTTTATAGTGTAAATGAAATTTTTCTTAAGTGGCGTTATAGAGTAATGTCGGGACAAGAATAACTTACATCTAAAGATAGTGTTTTAATGTGTTTAATACTAAGTGATCTCAAACTATATTTTCATCTACTTTGGAACCCTTCCAAAGTGTACTCCATTTGTCGCCGCAGATCTTTTGTCTAATAGCATTCATATATAACCTTTATCTTATGATTTTTCTTTTATTGTCACAGAAGTACTAAAGAAGTTGTGAATTTTAATATAATCTTATTGCTGTTGCTTTCCGTTTGGATGATTCAATGCTTGATTTGGAAGACGTCCAAGAGACTGCAATATTGAAGCTAGAGTTGACAGAGGCTCTTAGTCATTTTATACGTTGTGTGTTATCATTTGACCGATTACTTGTAGTTCAAGTATATCATTTCCATGCATTATATTGATTTAGATTGAATGTTTTTTATTAGGTATAGATTAGTCTACATTCATATAATTTTCATTCACAAAATTGACATCTTTACATTTTAAGTTATACAAATAACTTGTATAATCAGGCAGGTCATTATGTAGTACTCTCAACTTACAGCCATTCGCGTCTCGCTGATGCTCTGCTAAGTACATGTAAGTCAGGAACTGTCTTTTAGACCTTGTTGAAACTTTTTAAATCGCCGCAAAGTATTTATTTTACATAGCTCCTTTAAACGAAACACATATGCTATAAAAAATATTTAAAATGATCCTTTTAAACAATGACGCCATCTAGATTTCTCGTGTACATGATAAACTCGGCCAATTAGCTGCGTACTTATCGTTTAATGTAACAACGCTGGCGATCCCATTACGATTGCCATTCTCTAGCCGTGCTGTTTACGACTGGGCCGCATCTCAGTTTCATAGCCCATTAATGCTTAAATGACCTGAAGCGCGTGTCGTTGCTGAAAGATTTTATGATCTATCTTTCGGGTCAATGTATTTCTTTTTTTCGTTCATACGCTTAATGGTAACGGTAATGTGAATCTGTCCCGAATCTGCTATTTTCCATTGCTAATATTAATATTTGAAGAGGGGCAGTAAATTGTACAGGGTGTCTCGAGACCAGGACCATTATATCAAGAGTGAACATATAAGAAGTATACTAAGATCTTATTCGGAAGCTTCTGCGAGAATCTTTTGTCTCTGCTTTTCAATGTTATTTGAAAATATATGACAATGGGTTTAATTTCCATCCCCCTCTTGGCAAAACATTTTATTACCCGTTTCATCATAGATGTGGCCAATATATCGGTATCATTAAAAGTTAGATCGTTAACACAACACTCGTATTTAATTGCTCTCACGGGCTGAGGAACTCGATCAAACACGAGAATATCTAAATACTCGTTTAACTTCGTAAAACGAACGAAATTGCTTTTCTTCGTATTTACTCACCCTTTCATATGTATTTCAATGAGTTATTAATTTAACCTTATTTGCTAGAATGTACTATATTGTAAGAATATTCTAATCAAATATTGATAATTAATCTATATATATAAAAGCGAAAGGTCACTCACTCACTCATCACGAAATCTCAGAAACTACAAGTGCTAGGGAGGGTGAAGTTTGTATGAAACTTGTCAATTTTAAATCGATCGGGCTGAGACTTTGCATGCATAAAGCTACTATGACATAGACATCCCTTAAGAAAGGTTTTTGATAAATTACACCCCTAAGGGGATAAAATAGGGGATGAAAGTTTGTATAAATCTTCTTAGATTTTACTGAAATTTAAACGCGGACGAAGTCGTGGGCACAGCTAGTGATCTATATTGTATTTAGATATTTAACAATGTAGGTAGTGTATATGGTTATCATAACTCAGGTTCTGCCTAAGTTGTAGGTAAACAGTCGGCTTTATTATTGTTAGTATTACAATCAATACTTATCGATTACGAAGCCTTTTGTAAATGATTTAATAACAAGTCACAACTCAATCTATTCCACATAAAAGCGCACATGCGAAAACGGCCTTAAATAGTCGACAAACCCAGAGAAATCGCGAACAACGGGCAACTGCATTCGTGTGGAAATTTTCTTGACCTAGCGAGCGTTTAGATCAAACATTAACAGAACACATACGAGTAGAGCATGTAAATATATCGCGGTGATAATATTGGGTGGTCACGGCCAAGATGAGTTGCGTAAGTCTCAAACAACTTCAGGTCAGCGACGCATGACCAATGTTGCCACAGCGAGAACAATTACGTTGTACAGAGCGAAGTGACGTTTACTTTACATTTAATGTTTAATGTAAAACCCGTGTGTATTAATCTGTATATATAAAAGCGAAAGGTCACTCACTCACTCACTCACTCACTCACTCACTCACTTGTCACGAAATCTAAGAAACTACAAGTGCTAGGAGTTTCAAATTTTGCAAGCGGGTTCTTTTAAGGACGTAGGTGCTCACTAAGACGGGATTTTATGAAATTCAACCCCTAACGGGGTGAAATCACGCCTGTAATCCCCTAAGGGGTAGGCAGAGGAGTTTAATACACCCCCACAATTCACCAGTTACGTTTAAGTCCCACAATGGAATAGGTGGTGAGCCTATTGCCATGCACCGG
>DWDX01003364.1:0-13251 GCA_018245675.1 Agara michaeli | reverse complement strand
TCAGAGTTTGGATGTGTGCCCGGTGCATGGCAATAGGCTCACCACCTATTCCATTGTGGGACTTAAACGTAACTGGTAAAAGGTGGGGGTGTACTACACTCCTCTGCCTACCCCTTAGGGGATTACAGGCGTGATGTTACGTTTTCATTTTCATTTTTTTTGGTCTTAAAACTGCCCAAAGGTTGACTGGGAACTGAGAAAGCATGGTTTTAAAACTAAGTCCACTTATATTGTTTTAGTTACGAGTAAACAATAAATAAATATACCAATTTCAATATCCCCAATGCGCTGTAAATAATCATTATCAATATCCGTTTGTATCGAATATTTCCGTCGCTCCAATCCGTCCCTGGACACGCAGGAGACATTCCAATGATGGACTCGCTCGTATAGCGAAATCTCACCGTATATTCACGGTAACTTCTAGGGGCCGACTCGACTATGGTTTACCTTACATTACCTTACCTTACCGTTTTCGAGATTGATAGCTTTTTACTTATTCATAACTAGCTTTTGCCCGCGACTTCGTCCCGCCCCCGCCCCCGCCCCGGCAATTCCCTTTGGAAGTAGAATTTCGTGAATGTGTGTTAGTTCACCTCGACGTATCACTGCATATGTATATTATTATTATTATGTTATTATACATATAAACCTTCCACTCGAATCACTCTATCTATTAAGAAAAACCGCATCAAAATCCGTTGCGTAGTTTTAAAGGTCTAAGCATACATAGGGACGGACAGCGGAAAGCGACTTTGCTTTATACTATGCAGTGAAGACATCCAGCGACTGCGGACGCTTGATGTGTGAGTTTAAACATTTTTATAATACACTAGTAGACCCGACCACCGTTGCCGTGGTTCAATTATAATAATGTTATAATATAACTTAATCTCATATTTGTAAAAGTCCCGCAGCACGATGTTCGTCCGACTAAGTGTTGTCCTATAAAAAATATTGACATCGCAAAAAAAAAAAATTGAGATCATTAATTTAAATAAAAACTATCCTATCTTTTAAGTTGGATGAATTTACATACATGTGTAAATTTTCATTAAGATGGGTTCAGTAGTTTAGGAGTCCATCGCAGACAAACACTGTGACACGTAATATGACACGTATATATTAAGATTAGGGCAGAACGGGTAGATTGTCAAAGAAATTAGCTGGCAAAGTATATCCTAGTGTCCTATCGGTTTATAATGAATCTGTAAGATTGGCGTTCCATTAATTATTTTAATTACGACAGTTTATATTTCGTTTTAATCCAGGTTGCAACCATTTCGGTATGGCTGGATTTTGGGCGCTGAAAGCTGAAAAGGAGGGCCTCATAGGAATGGCGTTCACTAACTCGTCGCCCATCGGCGTGCCTACAAGAGCGAAATACGTAAGAAAACGAGGATTTTAAGCGCATTCTATTTTTAACCGACTTCAAAAAAAGGAGGCGGTTCTCAATTCGTCTGTACTTTTTTTTTAATTAAGGGAAACATTTTATTTTGACCCAGTACTGATGAAATAGTGAATATTCAAACTTCATTGTAATTCTATTCAATTTCGTTATGTTTTATAATTTTTAATAAAAAAAAACTGAGTCCATTACATAAACTTCTTTGTCATGTAGTCTTATCCTCACATATTAGTATTCTTTCATAATCTTTTTTCTCTTTCTTATTCTCTATCTTATCTTTTTCATGGTAACAATACCAGAGTGCGACCGGAACGAATCCTATAGCGATGGCCGCGCCGGCGGCTCACGGGGACTCCGTCGTGGTAGACATGGCCACCACCACCACCGCCATGGGAAAGGTAGCCTCATGATTATCACTGGCCTCTTGGTCGAGCGGCTAGAGACCCTGACTGCAATACCGTAGGACATGGATTCAATTCCCACCCGGGACTCGAATCCACGTCCGGGCGCATTTTTTGTTCTGTACCTGGATGTAATAAAAATATCTATATAAGAATTATCCCGTATGTATGTGTGTTTATCAGCTGTCCAGTTTCCATAACACACGCGTTTAATTCATTAATTTGGAATCAGATAGCCGTGTGTAGAATTGTTCCAATTGTTTATTGCTATTATACTACTCCATGGTCTCTAACTAATTGGTATCGATGCAGTGGAATATTATGAAACGCGCTTATCTTGCGTATGGATACAAGGAACATATTGTTTGATTTATTAACAGATAGAAATGCAAATACGTAAAGGTGAGTCCATCCCTGAAGGCTGGGCGCTCGGGCCTGATGGAAAATGCACAACGAATGCACAAGAGGTAAGCAATTTCATCTCGTATACCGTTATAACTGCTTTTGCGACTGTGAATGCCTTATTATACAACACTAATGGTGTTCTGACGTAGTAAGTTTTGTCTCTGTACAGTTAAAAAAAAATATACAAGTTCTTATGTAACAGCCATTTGACAGATAAAAAATACCGATATAAACAAAATAAATAAATGCATAATTTCTTTTCTTCCTTTCTTTTATTTTTTTCTTTCTGGGTAATGCATTCTTTTAATACCGCTTAAAGCTCTATATCAATATAAAAGCTACATAACAGGTATAGAATACCCCAGAAGGAGGATTATTAAACATTTTATGCATTGGCGAAATTAAGAACCTGTGACTCTGGTCATAGACAAAAATCACTACTCTTGGTTTTTAATGTAGACAGCAATAGTCAAACTTAACATTTATTTATGGTATGTCAATGCTACTAAATTAATACCTCTTCGAAATGCTTACTGGGCCAACGAAGTTGCGTCAAAACATCACGAGATGGCGCTACTAGTTCCTTAAAATACACTTTCGTATAACGAGGAACATTTACTCCTAATATCCCGTGAATATTAATATGGAATTTTAGTATACGAATAACTATTTACATTTTTTAGGTTTTTAGGTTAGCCCGATTAAATAATACTGCGATTCAAAATACGTATAACAGGCATTCAATTGCCTAATTTGGAATCAGATAGCTGTGCGTGGAATTGTCCCCAGTTCTAATTATAATACGTACCTACCTAAAAATATTGACTGACTACATTATATTAATGAACAGGCTTTTGAGACTGGGCGGCTGTTGCCGCTGGGTGGTTTCGAGAATACCAGCGGCTACAAGGGCTTCGGGCTCGGTGCTATGGTCGAAGTGTTCTGCAGTGGACTTTCAGGTAAAAATATCTCTTCGAGATTTCCATGCAAAGAATTTCCATTAAAAGAATTCCTGGTATCGGTTCATTCGTTTCAGAGATAACCCTCCAACCAAACATAAAAACAAACTTTTCCCCTTTTATCTTACTAGTATAGTGTTGCTAGTGTTCATATAAAATCGATGGATGCGCCAGGTTCCAGAGTCACACATCGAGTGCCGCCCTGGTCATTCAACCAAACGGACGCCCCCAACCTTGGACAGTGTTTCGTGGCCATCGACCCGGGCCGCTTCGCCCCCGGGTTCGGAGACAGATTGGCGGAATGTCTCAATCATTGGCGGAACTTAGAACCTGTGAGCACAAGAATAATTTGTTACTTTTTTTTTAATGCAGCCCAGCAAACAGACAGACGGGCCACCTGATGGTGAGTATCATTTGCTATAACGGTGAAGGAAAACATCGCGAGGAAACCTGCATATTTTTTGAGGTGTATGAAATAAACTAATCCGCACTTGACCGGCGTGGTAGACTATGACCTGAAACGTTCTCAGTATGAGACCTTTCGTCTCACCTTTCCGGCAGTGGACCAATAAAAAAATGGTGAAAACAAACAAATAATAAAATATAATAATAATAACATCTGCAAATAATTGCAGGTGGACCCGTCTCTCCCGGTCCTCGCGCCGGGAGACAAGGAAAAGAACAATGAGAAAGAGACCAGAAAGAGAGGCACCATCACCTACCCCCAAGGACAGCTGGACGCTTACGCTCGCATGGCGAAGAGGATCGGCGTTGAGCCTCTACAAATTGTTTAAGCGTTTCCATTATGTAGAGTCCTTAAATTAATTACGAACAATAAAAATCATCGGAAAGAAATATATTTGGTTTTCGGCGATTGCATTCCCTCCCTTTCTCTCTCCGGCTATCTCATTAAAAGAAATAAGTGTTTTTTTTTTTACCGTTCCGATTGATCCACAGACAACAAATAAAGTAGACGTGTATTTTAGAATGACATTCTATGTTCGATATTCGAATTTCTTTTTTCACAAACGGTAACTGACTGCAAATAAGGCAATTAAGTGTCCGTGTGTGGTAACTGGACAGCTCTTTAACACATACTATATAATACTTATATATAAGGTGGTATTTCTTACCGGTAATTAAAATTGAAGCGACAGTCATTTGTTCAATTAATTAGGGGTCAGGACTGCACGTTTTACTAATGAATGCAAAGTTTTTTGGTGGTAACTGATGGTAGCTCGATGGTGTTACCTCGTCGTGTTATCCGCACTGTTTGGTAGATATACAAAACGAAAATCGAAACAGGTAGGTATGTCTACAAGTTTACCGCTCTATAGTAGCAGTGTGCGTTTTAATACGGAAATTATCATGCATCCATAACCATAGGTTCTCAAACTTATCTGATATCCTGCCCACTTTGAGGATCAATTATTTTCCAGTGCCCCCCTATATTACTTTATTTCAAATATACTTACTGTGCCATATGTTGCTCTCCCTTTCAATTGCATCGCTCTCCGCTTATCGTTATCGCCCACTTTGAGAAACACTCTTAACGGTACCAAAATACACTGGAAACATTACAAATGTATTACATGTAACGGTATACAGTTTATGATGCTTGCACGGTCTTTGTGCAGATGCAAATTCGTGATGCTGGGTCAAAGCCAAACCTGATCGGCGAATTACCCGATGCGCGTCCTTATTGAGACAAACATGCATATAAATGCTAACTAACGGGTCTTAACGGAACTCCAACAAATTAAACATACTTCAAAGTATTATATTTTTAACATTACCTTGCTTGAGACTTTAATACAAAGTTCGTTTTGTCGGAAATTATTGAGTGCAATATTTTGTTTTCATTTTTAACCAACACCATCAGCATATATAACTCTACTGTTAGATATATGGATCTATCTAAGGTGCCCTGTTGCCCTGTTCTAGTTCTGCTTGCTTGCAGTTCGTGGTACCGATGGAAGCTTCGAGAATTTCCATCTCCTTCCTGATGAATGGATGCTATAGAGTATAGACTAACCAAAGACAAGTCACTTCGAACTATGTACATATATGTCGAATAACGAGAGTAGAGTAGGGTACGTTAAGAAATGTTTCAAAAATGTACAGTGACTCGAAACTTTGATTGCGGATGTAGTTAGAGACATCTCAGAACTGGCCTATAAACTGATCATAACTAGTCGGAGGTTTTATATTCGAAAATTCAAATTTTAAATTACTACATAGTATAAAACAAAGTCGCTTCCGCTGTCCCTATGTCCCTATGTATGCTTAGATCTTTAAAACTACGCTACGGATTTTGATGCGGTTCTTTTTAATGAATAGAGTGATTCGAGAGGAAGGTTTGTATAATAATATATGCACGGGACGAAGTCGCGGGCAAAAGCTAGTTATCAATAAAAAAGCGTACAATTTATTATATTTTTATTATGTGCTGTCGTAAGTCTAAAAATAAAGTGTTTTTTTCTTTCTTTCTTTCTAATAATAACAAGGCTCTCAATATGTCCTTCTACATTCACAACATACATTTATTAATGGTTATTTATTGAAGTATTCAATACGAATACAAACAGCGTGAAGTAACTTAATACATAACGCGGCCGAGTTAAAACGTCCGAAAATATGAGACAGCTGGGGATAATCTCGCACCCGATCTTACTGGCAACATTTGTATGCGAGTCACGATACTTGGATCATTCAATTATGAAACATACAACATGTCAATGTATATTATTTACCTCATATTTTTGTAGTATTATAGTTTCTATGTCACGGTCGAACTTATTTCTATAATTGGTGGTGCGAGTTCGATTTCAGTTGAGACAAATATAAATGAAATATACGTATAATTATGTATGATGTTTACCATTACGTTTTTGATGTGTCAATTAACATTCGTGCTTGTGAAATTAAGTTTTAATAATTACAGAAAAATGCAGATTAAAGCATGTAGGAAAACAAAAAGGAATAATTGATGAGACGCTTGCAGGAGGACGTGGCGGCCTTGAAGAGTTGTTCCACGGGATTCTGAGGTGTTCATAGACCTCATAAATAAGGGAGCGGTGGCAGTAAAAACACATAATTTCGCTTTCGTTGTCTTAACGCCACGTAAAGGTTAATTTCATGGATGCATCCAGATATGGGTATAATTAGACAGCCATGGTATTACCGCTGCACGGATCATGGAAATACATCATTTGCGGTACATACTAATGACAAAAAAGTAGTTTAAAGTAAAAATTGATTTCCTCATTTCGAAATAACTGAATACTGTTTGAATCGGGACCCAAAGGGGAAATATAAAAATAAAGAATTAAGTCTGTTATTTCGTATGATTTTTTTTAAGGTGAAAAGAGTAGTAAAGTGACAGGCGACAGTCACAAGAAGTTTCTACTATCTATGGTTATGTACAATCGACAAAGACAAAAACATGCTGTGTCTCTTATGGGCTCGTGGTAGCTAAGCTTCTGCAAAGTAGAATATGACAACCACTAGGCCATATGCCATAGGGCAAGTGGCATAGACAACTGTAATGTTAAAATTGGTTCTGCATTCGATGCTCGATTTAGATTTCATCTCTATCTAAAAGTTGTAGTTTTAACACATACTCACGGTAAAGGTGATCTTGTTGGTAAGCAACCATATTTTGTCATCATGTTAGCATTGATCTTGGATGAAGCGGTTTCACCGGATCCAGCTCATAGACCTCGCAACTAACTAACTGTGTTCCGAGACACGCCTTTTCATAGTATTCTTTTTACTCTGTGACAGCTAACACCGTCGATAAATAAATAAATACATCATTACACATTCATAGAGTACATTCATCTTGGTAATAAATTATTAAAATATCAAAACAACTTTTTATGTACAATGCTTATTGTTGTAAAATCATTGTTAATTCACATTTATATTACGCCCGCCACCGCAAGAGATAAGGACGATTTAAATCTTATTGAGTGTGTAAAACAACATAATGCTACATCAAAACTAAATGTATCAACACGCAAAACTAAATAGCTTTAGAAACAGCTGTCTCCCTAACAATATTCGTATTGTGCAAAATTTATTCAATACACGTAATTGACATTGTTCTGATTTTTTTCTTAAGCTCAGGACTGCAGCTTAACAAATGACAACAGAGCCGTCTATTAAGTACATGTACCTTATTAAAATCTATGATCTCCGTTTTAAACTGTGGCCTCAAACCTAAGAGGTCGTCGAACCATGTATCTCTACAATGGAAATACAAATTTATCAAGCAACGAACCATAGACAATAAGTCAAACGTAGGACAAAAGTCGCGATCCAAAGCCGAGGGAGTAGAAAAGAGATAGAGTTTTATAATCAAGAAAATAGGTCTTCAGAATCAGAATTATCGGTGCTTCAAAGTAATATTATCGTCGAACCTCAAATAAGATAGCATTATTCCTTAGCGCCTGTAGAGCTACAAACCTTAACCTAAAACACAGTTCGATTTTCATTTGTTTCATCGGAATGGCGCTAATCTCAGATCATCTGTCAGATCCATTTCCCCTTTAGGCTTTTGTTTCTTATACTATTGTTAACAGCATCTTGTGTCCGTTTCTAATGAATAAAACCGCAACCGAACATGCATCTAATAATGTTTACACGACCCATTAGTCAGCTCGGCTTTGTATAAATCATGCTACCACGCCATTCAAATACGGTAATTAATCAAATTCGTATGTAAATGAAATATATAAATTATGTATAACTTCACACTCATGCAGACGTAAATAATGTGCTATTTATTTAGACGGCCCTTTTGTCTCAGTAGCTATATTTAAATATCACTAGCTATAACGTTGAAGGATAATGTGGTGAGGAAAGCTGCACATCCTGAGTATGTTATAAATAATGTTTCTGAAGTGTGTGAACTTGTGAAGTGTACCAATCCGCACTTGGCCAGCGTGGTGAACTACGGCGTAAAACCCTCTCCCTATGAAAGACCCGTGTAGAGCAGTGAAACAAAAGGAAAGGTCGAAAAAAATGTAGTTTGCACATTCAATTTCATATATAACCTTAAATAAAAACATATAATTTATCTATAAGACTCATTTATTTACGGAATATATTCTACGTCGGATGAATATTGAACAGTAATCACTAGAATTGCACGCGCTTTGAAAGTATGATGCGACACTCTTAAATGAATGTAGGTATATGACCGTATATGTTATCTGTGTGCGCAGTGAATTAAAACAACATTAATTAAATCTTTACGTACATATATGTATATCTTAAATCAATATATAAATAGGCATATCAAAACCGTTCAATTCTTTCTTCTGTTTGTTAAATGTTTTCATTTGTTTGATGTCTATTTAAGGGTTTATTTGTTATTAAAAAAAAAGAGGTTATCTTATTCATAAGTCCAATAGTCATTCCTTGGTGAAGTGTCAAATAAAAGACTTATAGGCGCGAAAGAACATAAAACGTCATCATTATAACTCTGACTGAAGCGAAATATACACACACGTATAGACATACATTACATAAGATTTTTATTATCAAAATATTTTGTAACACAACGCAGCATGTGCGAACATATTTTATTCCTCTTTATATTTTTTCATAATAAATTTCAACCGATTTTATTTGATCTCGTCCTCGCGTCTCATAAATATAAAAGGTAAATATGATTTTTTATGTTTATAATTTTACTGGCGAATTATTCAACGCAATACAAACATTGTCAGTGTAATGATCATTTTAATTGCGTAATATTTATTTATGTAATACTTATATTGTAGGACACCTTTTGAGGATCCTCGCCACTGTTTTCACTTGGTTATGAAAGATAGATTTGTTGCTGAATTCTAAATCAAAGAAGCTAATTTATATTAGCTTCTTTGATATAAGATGGAAACGTTGATTTTACAACATACAAATTTGAATATCGTTATACCGGTGAAATAAAACATCGTAAAGAAACCTGTACATTGTAAAGTAACAGTGTTTCTGAGGTGTGCGAATTCTCCGAATCCGCAACTGGCCAACCTGGCGGACTATGGCCAACCTGATGGACTGTGGCTTAAAACCCTCTCATTGTGAGAGAAGCCTTGTGTCCAGCAGTCAACCAATACAGGGATCAGAAAAAAGAAAACGAAAACACATGAACTGCGTCTACTTCGTCGACAAACTAAATCATACCCATTTTAAGAAGTTTATTAAAGTTATAACTTATAACGAATCAAGCGAGGAATAACTGATACATTAGTTTCAATCATAAACGAATCATGTCAGGTTAAATTCAAACGAGTTACGACGTAGTTACTTTTACTTATTTACATTCCGCTATTTACCGTTTCAAAAACATTTGCGATGTCCCCAATAAATAAAACATCGTGTTTCGTCGATCATGTCTTGCCAACTTGTCTCATTGCGAGCGAATAAAAGACAGAAATATCATTTTTTTTGGATAATAACCATTATAGTCAACCATTTTTTTATGATAGCAATCTTTTAGGTACGTTACCCCGCACAAAAAAATCCTTTAAATCTTTTAATCCTTTAAAAATTTGCTATATACTCCTACATAAGTAGGAATAGTGTGTATGTATAAGGTTTGTTTGTGTGTGTATAGCAAGGTCCCTGAAATATAAAATCAATTGTTTCATAAAATTAAATAAAACACAAAGATATTCTTAAAGACGTAAAAATTAACTTATCATTATTCTGAATTCGCAAAATATATTCTATTTTCAAAATACTTCCATTTTCAAAACACTATTCTGAATTTAAAACATAATACTTTTTAAACGTTTTAAAGTAATACTAATTGGTATTCGAAGCAGGTTCTAGATAGCGTCGCTCAGGTATTTTTTCGTTGAAGATGAAACAAGCCGGCCGTTGCATAGCTGCAGTGTGGTCGGTGGGTCGGAACTACGGCGAGAGAAAGGTCCTTGCTGCTTGCCAAGTTCGACTTTCACTCGCTTTCACTTTGAACACAAATATAGAGTTATGAAATGTAAACTTTTCAACATTCCAATTTTTAACAAACATAATCTAATGAGTAATGATTATAGATCCTGGCAGCAAAACCGGAGATTATGGGTTCGACTCCTGTCCACCTGGTTTATAGGTGAAGATTATATTAAGCAGGCTTTTAAGTCATATGCAGTTAGAACGCGATCTAAATTAGTTAACACTTCTATTTCAAGATTGACTTTAATTCCATTAGCTTTTAAATGTGTATTTATAGTCGTGGTTTAGAATGACCACTTTGCATTTCAAGGCCAGCATGTGTAACGAAAAAAAAAATATAATTCGAATGAATTCAAATTCATCGTTCGTATTTTGCTTCGTTCACAATTAACATAATTTGTCTTCCAACGATAAAAACAAATACAATGATTGCTCGATAAGTACAAAGAAGATACAATTGAATAGATCGTGTAATTATTGGTCAATATCGTAGAAAATGAATGAAAATCATCAGTTAATGTCGGGTCGCGGCAAAACTCAGCCGCTGTTTACATGTATATTTCTCTATAAAACCAATCACTAATTCAGGTGAATTGAATTAAACTAGTTGGATTGCGATGTTTGTAAGAATGTATGATTTAATCATTGTGCGTATGTATTCCTATGCTTTGCGTAGGGATTATGCAGCAATTAAAAAATATGTAGCTAATTGGCAGATAAGGTGAGTTTAACGTTTTTTCCCGCCATATTAATATGGCATATGTTTATTAAAACGCTATGGAAACAATTCAAATGATGTACCTACTGTTTTTATTTATTAATTAATATCGCAACAAGAACTAGTATTAACGTATTCACATAAACGATAAATCAATATATCTATACCAGTCATTAGCCGCGACTTCATTCGCGTTAGTAAATTTAAAAAAGTATTTTTAATAGTCTGTGACACCATGATCCCAAGCTTCAAATTAGATAGCTTGGATGATCAATACTAAATGCCAACAATCCTTGTTTAGTGATGTTATTCCAATTTTGAATTTTCGAATTGACAATCGAATTGTGAACTATAAACTTTACATTCCTTATTTATACAAAAAAATACTGTATCATTCGAATCCAGTGTTAGGTTGAGTGAGCGAGACGAATGAATGTGTGTGAGGGAGAACGAGGACAAATTAGAAATTTAGAATAGGGACGAGTAGGCAATGATCAGAAAACTAATCTCGGTAATGCAACTTCCATATTGGTGACAATATGAAACCACTATACAAGTTATTTACACACTGCATTATTTTTAAAATGTAACTATAGTGTGCAGTAGTAGGCTCGTGGCTTATAATTTAGTCTCCCGTCTCTAGTTTCCAACTCATAGGCGATTATGATGATTTATTTGCAATATACTACCATTTCATTTAAGAACACAATTATATTTAATATCGAACATGTACTGCAGAATTCTCGTCCTACGGCAGTTATAGTCAATCAAGATAATTGACGTTTGTTACTACCTGTACTTAGCCATAGTAATTGGCTGCCATTAGCATTAGCAAGGTTAACTTCGCAGTCCGTTTCCTTAACCACTAAGACATCGGGTTGTGATGGTGACTTCGCCAGAACATAGAAAATGCTTAACCTTTCTGATTGTTTCACTGCTATACTCGGGTCCCCTCTCAAATTGAAATAACTTTAGGCCGTAGTCAACCACGCTGGCCAAGTGCGGCTTGTCATACAAATAGTGAAATGGTAAAAATATATCGATATATATTGTATCGATATTTCAAAACAATATCGATATACGCGGAGTAAAAAATGTCTATATTTATATTCCAAGGCGCGCGTTAAAGAAAAAAACACACGCTCCGGTTTATATTAATTTATACATGAAACAGGCAAAAGTATTGGTCATATCTATCGATTATATTCTGCTCTTTCTTAGATTGGCACACTTGATATACCTCAAAAAATATACAGACGAATTGAGAACCTCCACCTTTTTTTGAAGTCGGTTAAAAAGTATAATAAAACGTGAACGGCTCATAAACAACCGTGGAAGAAAAGATGTAAGTTTTTCATTTATTTAAATACATAAGAAATAAATACATAAGAAATAATTGCAATAACACATTGTTTGTATGTAAGTGTTGTACGCGCCTATTATTGGCATTAATACCAGTGAATCTGTAGTTTTTAAGATTTATGTAATGTAAATGTTTGTAATAAATAAATATAATAAATAAATCAATTAATAAATTTATTTATTATATTTAATTCGCAATCGAATCTGAGACGAGCTAAAGCTAGATCTATTCCGCCGTACGTTGGATATTGGTATAACTTATATAATTTTTTACATTTAGATGTAGCGCGGAGAAAAACGACCCAGCGGTTTCGGTTAGAAAAAATATATGCGCAGTTACGGGACGTCGAAGGATCTAATTAACGAAACAGTAATTTTATTTCTTAACAAGATCGTTAATTAAGCTGGCTGCGAGTATTTCAACATGAACATTAATATTTTTTCTGTTTATTTTGTCCATTGTAACTAAGTATACAAAAAATATAATATCACATACATACATTTTTATATTGCTTATTTACACAGAAATCCTTGAATTGTATGAATTTTAACGAATCTGAGCAAAAAGAAGTACTTACCTATCGTTTGTTTGTTAACATTCATTCGCTTTTTTTCTGCCATCCCAGTTCCCAAGCGGCACAATGATAGGACTATGTAAGAATTTTCGAGAATGTACAAAATATGTACAATATTTATTTATGTAACTGGCAGTTGGTTGTGTTCTTCCACCCGCGTGGCAAGTACACTTTTTATAGGTTAAATTAAAAAATATATATCTTTTTAAAAAGTCTTATTTTTTAGACAAAGTTCCGATAATATTTTACGGTTAATTCGTTAACGGTTTTTTAATTTCCAGTTAATAGCAGATTCTTGAAACTGGTGTGTAATTTTAGTTGATCTGTGGTAGTAGTGCTGTCTACTGTACATGCTAATAAGTTTAACTATTATTTTAAAAACCTCCACATTTCACCAGTTACGTTTAAGTCCCACAATGGAATAGGTGGTGAGCCTATTGCCATGCACCGGGCACAC
>DWDX01003363.1:0-13253 GCA_018245675.1 Agara michaeli | reverse complement strand
GGCGGCCGCGCTGCCCCGCCCCGCCGCCGCGCCGCCCCGCACCGCCGCCGCGCCGCCCGCGCGCCCGTGCGCCTCCAATGCGCTCTGCGTCTGCCGCGACGACCACCTGGCCTGCGACTTCGTGCCGTTCCACAGATTCCCAGATACAGGTGTGATCAGTGTGACCGTGGAGAGTCTGTCACGATGCGATAACTTTTCCATATACGAAATCACGTGCCATATATGTAAATTTTTCATTTTGTCGGAATATACCCGCGACCTGAAATACACAGTTTCCTTGCCTACATTGGGCACCGGACTCTGGCAAACTATAGTTTTAGATGTGACAAATAATGATTTAATTTGATTGATGATTTGATCTAAAACATTTACATTTATATTTAAAATTGACCTGTGACACAGAAAGCGAAACACTTGTTATTGACTCATTTATTTCCTTTGTTTATGTTAGGTTATATCTTGGTCCAAAGTGTGGTTATAAAAATACCGTTGTCAGCTTAATTTAAACCACTATAGTATATATGACCAGGGTTTAAAGGCAACGATGTGCCACCACTGCGTAGCGTAGGGCTGTCAACATTATTATACATTATTTTCCTCTTTAGTACCTACTGTTTACTTTTTCATTTAAAAAAAGTATTAAAAGTACGGTTTTCATTACGTCGCTGGAATATGGATGGAGCCATCAAACGTATATAAAACGGCTTACGAATATTTAAAAAATGACAATGAATTGCTTAATTTTGCGATGAACTCCAAAAATATGTATGTTTTCAATACTTAAAAAAATCACTTTTTTTGATCTTACACTTTGTTCGTTTTACAAAAACGCCAGCAACCCTAGCGTAGGCTCAGAATTATAACAGTCTGTTACATCGAGCGGCAGCGCGTGCATGACTGCGGTGCTGGTGTGCGCAGAGGCGGGCGTGCGGCACGTGGCGCTGTCGGCGGCGCGGCTGGGCGCGTTGGCCGAGGCGGCGCTGGACGGGCGCGCGCTGCGCACGCTGCTGTTGGTGGGCTCGCGCCTCCACCGCCTGCACCCCGCCGCGCTCGCGTAACTACACCGCTGTTACTGCCATTACTCGCGCGGCCTTACACCTCGAGGAAGGTCGTGCGGGAGTTAGGCGAACATCTTAAAAGTAGCTTCTCATGTTTTCACATAATTGCATTATACGCATATTATATTCATTCAGGCATATTCTTCACAGTATTAAGCATTGCTAAAAATGTGTTGCACAACTCGTCGTTAATGAATTAATAATTAGAATGATTGCGACTTCTACGACAATTCCCCGGGTCTGGCATGGTTATTTTCAATGACGTAACGAATGAAAATATCTCCGAAAATAAAAAAATTCTAACTATAATAAAAATAAATTTGAAATTAACAATGAACTAAAAATAATTAAAACAAACTATTTATTATGTGATAATGTAATAGCAATAATTTAGAATGTAAACAAATAACAACAATAAAGTCGGACGGGCCGAGGTCGGCCGCGGGTGCGCGTCCTGATAATTCACTCTCGTTATTTTTTCCAAGAGTGCCAAAAGAAGTACAACTCCAAATAATATCATTTAATTTTAGGTCAATGACGTCAACGCTGGCATCCCTAGATTTAGGATACAACGAGTTCACAGAAATACCAATAGAGGCACTCCGGGAACTGAAAGTTTTGAACTGGCTCAATTTACAAAAGTATGTTCTTGTTCTCTCGGTGCTGTATTATAACATGCATAGTAATATAGTTCGTAGAATGAAACAGACCACCTACAGCCATAGTTTCTTTTCGTTTCAGCAATTATATAAGCGAAATAGAGCCGGATATGGATTGGGGGGCGTTAACGGATACCTTGAGTAGTCTGTCGCTCAGTAATAACCACATCTGCACACTGCATGAGGGGGCGTTGAGCTCGTTGCGGCATTTGGCGCAACTCGAGCTGGATGGAAATCGACTTCGGGAACTGGACGCTGGAGCGCTGCCTCCCGGCTTGGCGCTGTTGCGGCTGTCGGATAATTTACTTCTCCGAATACCTTGTCATGCGATCGCACTCCTATCTCGCCTTAGACATCTCCACCTTCGGAATAACGTCCTGCAGCCCGCCTACAACCGCACTTGTCGAAGCGAAAATTCTAAGATCGACTCCCTTGACTTGAGCCACAATGAACTCACAGATAGCTACGAGTTGGAGTTCCAGCACGGATTGCAACTCAAGCAGCTCATCTTGGATTTAAATGATTTTACTTCGGTACCACCGTTCGTATTAGATTGCGGAAGACTAGAAAAACTATCCATATCCTTCAATAGGTTAACACATTTATCGGATGCTACAATGTACGCTCTCAAACGTGACTTAGAACGATTAGATTTAGATCATAATGAGCTGTCTACGTTACCCGCGAGTGTTCAAGAGCTAGTTCATTTGAAACATCTATCGTTAGCTTATAACAAGTTAGAAGAAGCCCAGGAGTTGCCACCGCGATTACATACACTATCGCTAGCCGGTAATATGTTGGTAATGTTTCCTTCGGGCTTGAGAAATCTGGCTCCGGGATCCTTAGTATACTTAGATTTAGGCTATAATCTTATAACTCACGTTCCTGTAGAGACGTTCGGCCCGTGGTCCGAGGCCCTGACCACACTCAGTTTGCGTGGGAACCGCGTTGCACAACTAGCAGTAGGCGTTTTTCCCCCTTTGCCTTTGCGCGAGCTGGTTCTTAGTTTTAACGACCTCTATTACGTGGAGGCTGGTGTTTTTGCTAATTTGACTCAATTAAGAGTTCTCGAACTTTCTTCGGCGCTATTTAGCGGAGACGTGCCAGCCGGCTCGTCGCTGGAGACCTTGAATTGGTTGGGTTTGGATAATAACAATATTCACTACTTTTCGTCTGACGATATGCAAAATTTTCCCTCGTTAGAGTATCTCAATTTAGACTTTAATAAAATAATAGAATTTCCGAGCGAAGTAGTGAGGACGAACGGCACTTATAAATTAAAGGAGTTAAGACTGTCGTATAATTACATAAGTAAGATAAACTCTGAGTTTCTAGTCGATCTGGGGGAGTTGCAAAGCGTTGACTTATCTTACAATCGCTTGCAAAATGTGAGCGACAGAAGTTTCACAAATTTATTAAACTTAGTTTATTTAAGTTTAGCCGGCAACGTCGTGGAGCTGATCGCCGACAGCGCGTTCTGCGACCTAGCCAAGCTCGAGGTGTTGAACTTGCACGAGAATCACTTGGTGGAGTTTTCTACGCGCTATTTTGTAAACGTGTCCTCCGAGGATATAAATTTTGCTGTAAATGTTAGCTATAATAGAATATCCTCTTTAGTGGGTGGGTCGCCGGTTCTTATAAATGTATTAGATTTATCACATAATGAGCTGGAAACTATTTCAAAGGTTTTTTTTGACTCCATGGGACCACATATTCGCCAAATATTGCTGTCTCACAATAAAATAACTCAAATAGATAGTTCGGGTTTCGGCTCCTTGCCAAAGTTGGACATATTAAATTTACGCTATAATAATATAAGTGTCATAAAAAGACGAGCTTTTGCAGAAATGTCCTCGTTACAAATCCTCGACCTGTCTGACAATTGTATCGGACAGCTGTCTGTCGAACAGTTCTCCAACCTGCGCCGCCTGCGGCAGCTGCGACTAGACGGTAACCGCGTGCGGGCGCTGCCGCGGGACACGTTTAAGAACACGCTACTCGAGTATCTAGATCTGAGTAACAATCAATTAACATTATTTCCGAGTAGTGCTTTGGCTCAAGTCGGTTTCACACTGCGCCGTTTAGAACTGTCGCGAAATCGCCTCGAGTATCTCGACGCTGCCATGTTCCATACTACGGCTTTCCTGCATGAACTAAACCTCGCACAGAACGCTCTCACGGTATTATCGGATAACACACTCGCGGGGTTGCCTCGCTTGCGTCATCTCGACTTGTCGTATAACGCGATTAAGGCTAATTTTAAGGAGCTGTTCCATAATGTTCCTCGGTTGCGTCGATTGTCGCTCGCCGGCGCGGGGCTCAAAAGCGCACCGCACCTGCCGCTGGCGAACCTCACCGAGCTCGACCTCAGCATTAACTACATAACGTCGTACCGCGAGAGCGACGTGCGCCATCTCGCCAATTTACATGGACTCAATCTTGCCGGCAATAAATTTACGTCCGTACGGCCGGCGATGTGGGCCGCCCTTCCTCGCCTTATATCTCTAGATATTTCACATAATCCTATAGTTCGCATGACGCGTGGCGCGTTCGAGGGCCTCGACCGCTTGTTACATCTTCGCATGGAGCACTTGAGACATTTGGAGACGATCGAACCGCGTTCGTTTCGCCCTCTCGTGTCTCTTCGTTCGATCGCTGTGGAGTCTCAGACCGGCGAGGGTCGCGACATTCCAATCGCTGAAATAGTGTCAGCAACACCCTGCGTAGAATCCTTAACAGTTTTGATACGGGATACGACTTTGGACTCACAATTATTTGGATTAAGAGCACCTAAACTACGAGGATTAGAAATACGAGGGAGGAACTTGGAAAAAGTGTCGTCGCGTGCCTTTGCAGCTCTCGGAAAACAGAGAGCCCTGTCACTTCGATTGACCGGCACCAGTGTGACCACGCTGCCGGCGGGGCTGGCTCGGCCTCTGATGCGCGTGCCACACCTGGCACTAGATTTTAGCGACAACCGACTGGTTACTTTTGGATCATCTACGCTTTATCCGAACCACACGGGTTGGAACCGCTACGCGACTAAACTGTTGCCAGGTGATTTAAATCAAGATTCTATTTTAATTGCTAGACTTTAGACATTGGAAGGTATGTTAGATTATAAAGCCGTTTATTATTTTGTACTGTAAATTACAAATTTCGAAGTTGATATTAGATTGATCCACGTTTTGCTTCTAATGTGTCTAATTTTCCAGGCGGTCTCGACTTGGCGGGCAATCCTCTGCGCTGCGGTTGTTCGGCCTCGTGGGTGGGGTCGTGGCTGCGGCGGTGGATGGCGGAGATCGGCGGCGGGTCGCGAGGCGCGCGGGACGCCGCAAGGCGTAGCACCTGCGTGGCAACGCCGCGCGCGACGCCTCGCCCTCTTATCGAGTGGCACGCGGACGAGGCGGAATGTCATGCGAGCGCTCTCTCCAGCCGTTCGAAGTCTACATTCGGTCTCCCTTCTATCGTGGATGTCGTGCTAGTCGAGCTTCTCCTAGTGCAAGCGTTGAGCTAGTGACTGTGATTAAGTTTTAAAAATAAACGTAGTGTAGTGAACGTCTTAGCGATCACTTAACACGAACAATGAACCAGTCTAAGGTTAGACGCGTGAGTCTGTGTGCTGTTTTATTTACGATGTGTCTTTAAGGCAGAAAGTGAATATCAACATTCGTCTCGACATTTGTAGTCATGTCGAATCTGCCGCAGTGAAACTGTAAATCCGCGTTCTTAGGGTGTATTAACACGTCTTTTGTACGATATGTTAAGTACTCGTAGGTTACGTGTTTTTTTACTGCTAAGATTTTAAGCAAGACTTCCATTTGTACATATGTAAATAGGTAGGTAGCTTAATTTTAGTACACGGAACGTCGGTTTGCCTCAGTGGAGTGCTCGATGTTCGTTACCAGCTAACTGATCGAAAATCGAACAACGAATATTTTTTACCCATTTATGGAGGAAATTATCATGTTACTCTGAGTGTTATGAAAATGAAATAACTGCAATGCATTGATAAAAAATCCCACTGGTTTTATGAAAATTGTCTTAAACCATTTGAATCGCTTCGTAGCCATCGACACCGACAATGACTTCATGTCGATACTTCACTGTCAGTATCCAAAGCTGCGATCATCACAAACAGAGAGCAAGGAAAGCATCGAGAACCCATCGTGAACCTGGCGCTTGCAGGTGTCTAACATTAGCGCTAATTTAATAATGTTAACGCGCTCCTCGCTCGCACACACACGACGGCACCGGGCCGCTGACGGGAAACGGTTTAGAGTTTTAAAGCGTTTTTATTTCGGACCCGTTGCTTGACGGGTCGGTAGCTCTCTCCGCAAACAAAACTGCTCTCCGTTTTTCTGCTCTTGCGTCCTCCTGACCGGCGGGGACTTTATGAAAAGCAGAGTTCTCCGATCGTTGCAGAATGTGTAAACGCAATAAAACTAGTTTTCTATTTGAATTTTAATGTTGTTAGATTCATCGTCGGTGGTGATTACGACGATATGTTCAAATATACCCGTCGGCTCTTTCGGCATAACACTGAAAAGACTCAATGAACAAGTATCTGTCAGTGGACGCGTCATTTCCACTTCACCGCATGATGCAGTGGAATGATCGGAATTTGTAAATAGCCGAATGTGATGACTACGAAAATAAATATTTTTATAAATATAAGGGAGTTTTATTCAATAATCATTTTATTATTTCCCCTTTGACAACACGATATCAATGTAGAATTACCTACGACCCATATCGAAGCGAACCTGCGGAGGCGGCGCGCTCTGTTGCTCTAAAACAAAGTTTGGCTGCAAATACTATGAACTCGGGCTTAGAATATTAGCTGAGAATAGTAGATCTTTATTATGGATAATAGTATTGACTTTATATTTTTGATTTTGGGTTGAATGGACGGGCACCAGTGTTAGTGAGATGCGACAACTACCACACTTCTATGGGAAGTCAGGGCAACAGTACGGGTTTGTAATCGGGTTCTTTACGTAATAAACAAAAGGAAGGTGTCGGCAGTCTAACATCATCGTGAGTG
The DNA here is from genome assembly GCA_018245675.1 of Agara michaeli. Classification (NCBI taxonomy): domain Eukaryota; kingdom Metazoa; phylum Arthropoda; class Insecta; order Lepidoptera; family Hesperiidae; genus Agara; species Agara michaeli. The sequence goes on along the minus strand of DWDX01003363.1, from coordinate 6,489 downwards.
TCGTGTCCGTGTCTGGGTCAGTTCCCGTTAAAAGTCGTTCTCTTCGCGCATCTCTCGGCTCAGCAGCGGCACGATGAAGACGCCTCGTGAACTATGTATAATGTACTACATTATATGTATGACACAGTTCAAAATATATTGTTTTAAAACATCAAGTCTATAACGAGCAGTGTCCGTGTACCTAAAAATATTATTCGATCGATATCCATAGCTACCACGCTCGTCTTTTAAAAATGAAAGGCATACTATGTCTAATAACGTATAGCGACAAGTTTAGTATGTACGTACCTATGCATTCAGATTTTTAATTAAAAAAGTGGAAGCTCGCATAGTCTTTGTACGAATACGATAGTATCTATTACATTATAGAGTTCCCGCCCGTGGAACATTTCTCTGCACTTTGATCATCATCACTTAGCGGGAACTACAAGAGCATAGGTTCCTGTCTTGTTCTCCGTCCCGAAGCTTCTATCCTCCTCCTCCGACGAAATTGGTTCGAGAATAGCTCACTTATTAGAAGCACAGAAGAGACGCCGTTGAAGAGCGTCGGAAATGTATAACTTAGCTAAAGAAGTAATGGCGAGCATGCGGTATTAAGGTCGTAGCGATGACGGCTCAGATGCCGCTGTTGTTGCGGCGCAAGTGGAACCCGAATGGGAGTGTAAAGGTTTAGGTGGTTATGAGGTTTATGTATCTGGCCCGGCTCATCTGTTGCTCTGCCGCAACAGCGAGAGTTTACTCGTGACTACTGCGCCGGGACGAGATTATTTCCGTTTGAATGTGACGCAATATCTCCACGAGGCGCGTGTAGCGGATACGTTTGTTAAAAGTGAGTGTAGTGTGCTACATCTGGCGGATACTGCGAGTGCTAAATAGAGCAGAGTATGTAATGTCGTTCGGTGCACGGCGCAGGGCGCCACCTTAGCGGGATATAACATTATACGAGTAGTCGCAATGGAATATACAATATTAGAGGGGAAGTTGGTTTATTTTCAGTTTAGCGTCTGTAGTTTGGCATCCTACCCGCAGGCAGTCGGTGTAATAACATCTAGTTCTCGAGACGAGCGGCCAGCGCCGCCGGGGGCGGGTGTGCGGTGGCGGGGGCTCGTTCCCGGGCGGTTCTTTGCGAGCTACGAATATTTACTTCTGCTAAGAACTTAATTCTACGTGGACCATAATAATTTAAATAATTAACAGTTACTGACTATTATGTCGACCATTAAATATAAATAAACGTTAATAAATACATCGTTACTATGTAAAAAGCTTTTGCAAATGTATAACTTTGTCACCCCGAGGTCGGGTAAGAGATGCTCACATTCAGGAAGTTGAAGAGAAACCTGCTGCTGCTGCTGCGGACGATGATGCTGCTGCTGCACCTGTGCCCGTAGCCCCGCTGCTCGATGCCGGGCATGTATTTTGTACAGAAACTTGCCCGGAAATAATCCAGGGAATAGGTATAGGAATATTTTGTTTTAAGCAAAAAAGTTTTATTTCATGTCTGCATGAGATCGTTGCATCGAGATAATCATTAATAGTATCATGGAACAACCTCACACAGCCACCTCACATTAGTTTATTATTATTACTGTTACCTATAATGATTCAGTCATGTCCCGAAACAGGCATTCCGCCGGAATTCGTATTAGCGAAGCGTGGCGACGTACATCCCACATGATCCCGGGCGCGCCCCGCCCGCGTGCCCGCGTGCCCGTTGCCCGCTCCGTGGAATACCTAATAGTTTAATCGCCACTCCGCCCTCGCACAAGTTTTAATGGACAGCTCGAACTCCCCGGTGCCCTCTCGCGTGATAAGCCGCAAGTTTCAGAGCACACAAAAACGTTATGTACTCCTGAAGTTTCCGTTTCAGATAAGTAAGGAGTAGCATTACCCGGTGTAGTTGTTCTCGACAGATACTATTGTTTACGGCATGTTGTACTACAATGTTTATAAAACTATACAAGTGATATAAAACACGCATTGTACAGCCGAATGAACGCTACTTCAATCACGCTCGGACTTTGAATTGTACGTCTGATGAGGATTCCGTGTGAAGCGGAGATATCGACGACCACGGTATGGGTGTTCAAGGAGCGCTCCTCGGCCTCCTCGGCAGATGGAGGAGGCGCGGGTTAGCTCAACCGAACTGTCAATATCAATCAAATTTATAATGTTATTCATGAATATTTTAACACTCGTGCAATGGCTGCCGTGTGGCTGGCGTGCGCGCCCCGTGCAGGCGCGGTATGGCTGCACAGCTTATCACTGACGGTATGGGTGGCTAATTCCTTTCGAACGCCAGTTATTCACCACGTGAGTAGGTACGTATTTAATTGATAAGGCAGCCCTCGACTACCACATAAACGATGAATGTATATAGCTTGTAATTGAAATGAGACAACGAGGGCGCAATGGACGCAATCTGCACGCGACCGCCGGCGCCGGTCTCTTTCATGAATATTAAAACGTGTATGGACATTGAACATGCACGGAAGTTTTAATGACGACAATTCCGAATGTGCACCGTGTTGCTGGAATTTGCGAGCCGCTTCTACGAAGAGTCCGGCTTCGCTTTTAGGTTAATAGGGTGTGTCAGTCTTAACGAGTTTTAGAAAATGCTGAGACTAAAGATGGAGTCGCCCGCAGCCGCGCGGTCGATGCGCATGCACGCGCTGATAGCTTTGTACTAAAATACTTTGTCTGTATCTACGTATTTATATATACGCTTACATACACACTTATACGTCTACATTCCGGCAATTATAGTAAACGTTCAACGACACGAGTCGTCCTCGATTATTAGTTTCTAAAGCAAAGCTAACAAAGTATTTAAACAAATATATAAATAGAGAGTTCGATCTACATAAAAACATAACATTGACAAATAAGTAATCATATCCTTAAGTTTTTTTTTGAAGTCGTTCTTAACAGGACTTTAACACAAACGGAAGCCCGCGAATAAAACATTTTCGAACTCGATTTTGAAAACGTTCGCGCGACGAATGCGGCTCGTTCGTTCTGTTCCCTCGACTCTCTTGCACATGTGTATATTGTTTCACATTCTGTGCACAGTGTGTTTATTCGCCCACAATTCCACGGACCACAGATACTTATGTAAATTACGGGATCACCTCAACGCACAATATTGTCTCAATGAAATCCCCTTTAAGAGCCGACGGCTAGTAATTCGGTATCGCGGACAGAAGAAATCTTCTCGGGGCCGCCCGATGCCCGTCGACCGCCGCCCACGCGAACGCGGCTGTCGGCGATCGCTCGGTAGCTTGTAATATTTACAATACGGTTACTTCCCGTTTTCATATCGTCCATTGAGATCGAACCGCGCTCACTAAACTGCAAAGCGCACCGCTTCCGGATCCTTTTATCGCTCTTATATATTGCGTCCCACGGCGCTCGCGATAGCTCGACGCCACCGACCGTACAAAAATTTCTACGACGTATGGTACGTCTCCGTGAAGCGTCCATTACGTGTCGCAGCCGCTCTTACTTATATTTCCTTCCGTAGATGGCGGGCGATGTATGTAATTTTGGCAAGGGACAATTTCGAGCGTGAAGTAAAGATGTAATTTAGTCGTGAGAGGCTTTTACCGCGATACGATAACAAAACGATATCATTTTCATAAGTACGGCGGGAAATGTTAGTCTGCAGTATTGTTGGGTCGTTACGCCGTGTGGCCGTACTCGAATCGTTTTTTGTATGGAAACAGTCGTTCGTTTAATTATATTTAACGAAACGTCGATTTAATAATGTCTACATATACGACAACTACGACAACGTAACGTAGTGCAACCGTAATCGTTACTGAACCCTCGGTAACGAAAACATGCAGTTCTCTGTGGATGGCCGGCAGCAGTAGCCTCCACCGACCGGTACGAGCTACGTCAATGAGCGGCTTATTCAACAGTTGGCCATTACTAACGTTTCGCAAGCAGCGCCGCGGACACACAGTGAGGCGGCGCTGGGGGCTGCGGCGCGGCGGCGGCCAGGTAACGCGTCAATCAGGAATGTGTAATCAATAGGAATATCAGTTTCTACCACGCGTCTTCCGCTGCATCTCCGCGGCCCCTTCTGCCCTGTATTATAAGACGTATTAAATGTTACAATGTGACAATATTATAAAATATCTGTTGTGCCGGGACTTCGCTGCACACTCCAGACTCGACGCGTGCATTTCCAGCTCATCCCGCGAAAGCTGACAATAATTAATTAGAAAAACAAGTAAATGGTTAAAAAGATTTAACTTGCATAAAATGGGCACAGATACGTGCAAACCATTAAATAAACAAGCTTGGAAAACTCGTAATCAGTTTATCCTTCAATCTGGCTCCCCGCACGCACGCCGAACCAGTGCGCGACTTTACGTCCCCGTAACGTCGTTAGAGGCAGAGGGTCCCTTTCGGCGAGAGTGTAACCATATTTAATAGTTGAACAGTAAAACCTCAACTAATATATCTGCGCACGTGACCGGAATCTCTTTCCGCCTAAAACGGATAAGTCGAGGAGCCCGATCCTGCCCTCGCCTAGAATCCGGCGGCGACGCGTCGGGAGAATTTTGAACACATTATACTTTAAAATTATACAATCAGTTACCGCGACTACCACAATATTAAGCGGGGCCTTTGAGTCAGTACGTGTCATGCATTATATGGTTACATCGGAGAGTTGCGGAGTATGCGCTCGTGTCCTATCGTGGGACAAAAGAACGATTGCAGCACCACAGTATAAGCTGTGCTATATATTAAACTAAAATGTCACTGATCGGGATTTGAGGCGTCAATAGTAATAACAATTTGTTTTTTTTACAAAATGATCACTAGGGCTGCAAAGTAGGTGCTGCGTGTAAAATTATTTATTTGCGCGACGAAGCACGGCGAGGTGGCCGCGGACGTGCTGCTGCAGACTGCTGGGAGGTAAGGAGGCACTTCGCAAGTACGCAGTCGGGAAACAAGTAAAGCGCTTTGATTATATTTCCTCAATGACCAGTTTTGTACTGAAGCGTCTATCGCTGAAGGAAATGTTAGGGCACATAACATACCACAACTAAACGATTTTTGCCATTCCGCCTTATTGGCTGTATTTAATAATTTGTTAAAATATTCTTTTTTGTACTTAAAGTTATTGTAGAACAAAAATTTGAAGCATTTTTGACATTTTTTTTTTATTAATAGCCCCTGTATCCACTCCAATATTTTGTGGGTTTGTATTCGATTTCACAGTTTGAACTATCTTTGTACTAGATTTCATCAAAAGCAGGTCAGCAATTCGATCGTGAATAAACAACGGATGTTTGTGACATTCGTTAATACGAGCAGTACGCAGTTACTCCTTCTACTTTCCTAAAAATTAAAATGTAAAAATAGGTAGCTCTAAGAAACTTTGTTTTGTACCGAGTTCTATTGACTAGAACCTCGAATGACGAATTGTAAATTAAAATTCCACGTGTTTTTTGTCAATATTACAAATTATTAAGATTTTTATTTTGTAATTAAAAAAGAAGAATTTATGAAATATTTTATATTTTAACAAAAATAGTACTCGTATATTAAATTTTCAAATGATGAGTGGCAAATTAGAATGCCACATGTCATTTGTAAATATTTCAATTTCCTAACCTTCAAACGAATTTGTTCCTTTCTCACTCTCTCAACATTTCACGTCCACATTTCACGTGTGGTTTTATCCGTAATAATGTAACCTTCGTGCGCGCAAAGAAGTTTCACTTCAATAGTAAATAGGAATGTAAATGCTAAGTACATATTTTCAATAATGAGATAATGTTTTCAGTTCCCATCAGAAGCCGGCATTCTTCACCACGAAGGCCGTATTAAGTGATTTAATATCATTAAGGTATTCGATTCCAGCACAGTCCACTAGTTTCATCAACTTCGTAGAGTAGGAACAAAGAGCCTCGTGGCCGGCGACGTACCTGCGTCGGACACGTGCCGGAAGCGGGGGACTGATTGCCCGGAAGTGAACGATTCCGTTGGCAAAGAGACGACGCAACGCAGACGCAACGAGACGGTCAGCCTTTGATTCGTTCAGGCCATATTCACGAAGGGATCGAAATGTAAATAAAGGATGTACTACATTCCATCGGGTGCGCCGCTAAAACTATCGATGATAGGAAAAAATAAAGTTTAAGAAATAAAAACTTTACCCAACCGAATACAAACAGTTTTTAATTAATCGTAATTGCACCCGTGCGACGCCGGGGCGGGGCGCTAGTGTGTTATGATTGAACGACCACCATACATACTGTTACACATTTATTTGACAGTAGGTAGAGCACTTGTCATGGTTAAAGTCAGTTTGTTTGCTGTATTGTTGTTTCTATTAGGGATCCGTTGGGGATGTTTTCAGTAGGCCACGGGGTGATTAATCTATACTAATATCATAAAGCTGAAGAGTTTGTTTGTTTGTTTGTTTGAACGCGCTAATCTCAGGAACTACGGGTTCGAATTGAAAAATTA